>JAFEMH010003883.1:0-240154 GCA_022495995.1 Adenophora triphylla var. japonica
TGAGTGGTCTTCATTGGAAACATGTTTCACATCCATTTGTGGACATTAAGAGAGGTAAATCTTTAGCAGAAGTCTGCGAGCAGCACGAGCTTGTCTTTGCCAAGCTTGGCAATGAATCTTTGGAGGCATCTTCATCCATTTGTGGACATTGGAGGTCGTCTTTGAGGTAGAGAGAAATATTTCATCGCGCTTGTCGAAAAAGGGGGATTTCGATTTCATGATTTGAGATTCACGTTCGTTAGTGAAGAGGGAAGATGCATATAATGAGCATTCATGATGACGGATGCGTACTGAAACTAAAAATGATTGTGAGAGTATCACCTTCTGCGCTATGTTTGCGAGATGATGCATTTGCACCACTGCTTTTTGAGGTGCACTTAGCCTAAGCTTTTGGCGGGGAAGTTATGATGACTCTTCAATCACTTAGGACTTTTTCCCTATTGATTCAAGTTTTGCTGCATGCTACATGAAGCCTTGGAGATTTTTGTGGGGATGCGTGGTGATGTATGTGTCTGGAAGCTGTTTGGAAGCAGATTGTTTGAGCATGTGGGGGATGAGGGCCCTTGATTCGCGATTTAAATACGGCGGTTGTTGGTGAGGCTTTTGTCGACGTGTACATCACATGGATCTCAATTTTGATGAGATTGAGATTCGGAATCCGCGGGTCTTGGTTGTCAGTTTCCACCTCTCAATCTTGGTCATTTGAAGGCAATGTGCTTGTGGAGGGCTCTAGGAGCACGTTGATATGAGTGAAGCTTCTTTCATTTGGGTGTAGTTTGTGACTTTGAGCCCCAGAAACCTTATCAGGAGAATGATTTGATGGAATTGTACTAATGCGGGAGAAACACACGATCTTGAATTCCGATGCTACGGGAGGCTGCCCTTTGTGGTACCTCAAGTTACGAAAAGGCTTGAAATTCTTCTCTTGATAAAATTCGGGTCCAAAAGGCCGTCTTGACAAAGCTCCCCGGATCTGAAAGTAGGCAAAGCCCGGAGTTTTGAAGAAGTGATCTTGGCGAATCTATCTGCAGCTTGTGAATAACGCACGCGGGATGTGGACCCGAGGCATGACTTATGGAAGTCCCAGCTTTGAGAGGCGATACGGGAGAACACAGGAGGAGCTTAGCGAACGCGAGCCCGAGCCGTGAAGAAATTCAGCAGCCGATCTTGTTGCGAGAGCGAGTCATCATGTGACCGGAGGTACCCATCTTTTCGAGATCTTAGTCAACCGGTCATTGGACAAGACTTCGGGAATGTTTACGTGCGGGGGCACATCTTTCGAAAAGTGGGAATGAATCCGATTTTGTGTATACACACTCGCTTTAGGTTTGACTCTTTTGAGAGAGTATAAGCATCACAAGGTGTGGAAAAAGTGTATGGAAGCCCCTGGCGACGGAAAGACGATGTTTGGCTCTATTTTCCTATGATGTAGAGAGAAGACTTGTCGAGACACTTGAAAAATTGTCTTATTCATGATGATCACAAATTTGCTTAAAACCCTTTGTTAATGTTCGGGTTATTCAACTCCTAAATACGATATGAACAAATATTTTGATTAATCACAAGGAGAAAACCAGCGATATCGAGAATCAAGCTCGGAAGGGTGGAAAGTGTATAGGGACGATCCTTGATGAGACCAGGATTTTTCTTTTTTTTTTTGAGATTTGTTTGTGATTTCGTAGGACCATTTACGGTTGCCTACGTTCCCTCCATTATGAAGAGCTCGGGTCGCCGTAGTTCGGGCCTATCCCGAATGAAGAGAGAATGAGTGTGAAAATTCAAGACTTTGAGGTTCTTTTGGGTGAGGATTGGAGATTCGAATAACATATCCCCTTAGAGTGTTCATGAAAGACACGGATGCGAAGCCCCAGTGGGACATCCACGGCAAGTGTTTGTGGAGGAGAAATGAAATATGCTCACATGAAATGTCGAATGAATCGAGACTTGAATTTGCACAATCTTTGATCATTTGAGCCGAGATGGATTTGGCTCCAATTTAAGCAAGCAATGAAGCATTAATTTGATTTATATTTTACGATGAAATTGCTATCCAGATAGGAATTGCGACTGGAGTTTCCGGGCTTTGATCGGCCATCGGGTAATTTTGGAAGTTATGACCTCTTAAAGTGAGAGGCCGAGTTTGGGCCTTTTCTTGTGAACCTCCTAAAGATGAGAGGTTGGCTTGCGAGGATGTGTTTGGTAAATCTATGGCGGGGAAGATTAGATTGCCTCTAAGAGTGAGAGGTCAGAATTTTGACTTTGTGCCAAAGGCGATGGTAATGGGAATATCCTCTAAAAGCGAGAGGATGGCTTGGGATTGGTCGCGGAAATGGGAATATCCTCTAAAATAGAGAGGATGGCTTGGGATTGATTTATGGTAATGGGAATATCCTCTAAAATCGAGAGGATGGCTTAGGATTGATTTAAGGTAATGGTGAGAGGAAGTCAAGCTATCGAGAACCTTTTGCGAACTTGCGAGAATTCGGGCTCCTTTTTGATCATTGGAGAGCTTCTTGAGAAGTCGGGGACTCTTGTTGAATTGTGAGGATCGACGGTCCCTTCTCTTTTTTTTTTTTTTTTTTTTTTTTTTTTTTTTTAAGCTCTTGCTTGAACTTTTCTATTTCTTTCTTTTTTTTTTTTTTTTGCTTGAACTTTTCTCTTTCCTTTTTTTTTTTTTAAGGCCTCCTGAGGCGTTGAGGATTCTTCTTGGTGTGAGGATTTAAAATCCTTCTTTTTGATAACTTGGAAGGCCTCGAGAAGTTGAGGATTATCTTTGTCCTTCCACTCATGGCTTGAGATATTTTGCGCCATCGCCGACTCTCGAAGCTAACTTCTTGGTCTTGCTTGGACTTCTCTCAATAAGGATCAAAGGTGATGGCTAAACGGGGTTTCAAAACATGCCGATCTTGAAATGAAAGGGTAGTGTTTAGTGAGGGTGAGATAATGGCTTTCCTATGGGTGAAAGGCTTCACATAATCCCTCTTAGGATGACCTAAACGAGATTAAGTCTTCATTGCTTGCTTAAGCTTTAAATGAGAAAAGATCCATGCAAATTCATCGAGCAACGAGATGATGATGATGAAAGGGATGTGAGCATATGAGATGCAAGACGGGGAGTTGGTAAGCCCCGATTTGGGAAGGATATCAATTGATTTTCTCACTCAGATTAATTTAAATATTAATCATTTCAAAGAATTAGTGGTTGAGCGGCACAAGTGATCATTTTGGATAAAACCATTTCAATTAAGTGTAACGTGGGTGCGCAAGTGATGTCTCGAGTCTAGCAAGAAGAGAAAAAAGACTTATATTAAAAGTTAGGCATTTAACCACTATGTCCAAAATGGACTACAACGACAAATGTCCGGGAAGGACTTAGGTGAAAGAAAAGTACTAGACCTACGAAGGTTGACTCAAAGACTATTTTAAAGATAGAGTAGCCCCAGTCTAGCCGCTCTTTCTTTGTTGAACCATGCATCTATTCTTCGGCTATTTGGAGGCAGGGAGCTATTGCGAGATCTTTCCATCGGGATTTCCTTGGCAATCTCTTTGCTTAATCCAAACACTTTCATCGCTGCGATGGTGATTCATTGACCTCGCGAGGGCGTGTCAAATTCCATTATGCCCACAAGGCTTGAACCACCAAACTTCGATCATGTTGACACTCTGTTGTTAGGGAGCGGGTTATTGATAGTGTTAGGCCCTTGAGGCATCTCTAACCTCCACTTGCTCAATCAAACCTTGGATGGCCTTTTTCGGGGACGCAATCATCCGTCGGGTGCCCGTGAGTGCGATGAAAGGCACAATGCTTGGAGGTATCCAAAGGAGCATTGGGGTTTCTAGGGCGATAATTTTCCAAAGGCCGGAGCAAACCTTCTCTCACGAACCTCTGAAGATATCACTCAAAGGCATCCCAAAGTTTCCCAAGTTTTGGAGCCGGGATACGGATGGATCGGGTTTCTTGGGAACAAAGGAAGTGGCATTATTCTGATCTGTCCCGCATAGCTAATCACTTCTTTACCTTTTGGTTGGGCGGGAGGCTGTGTTGGAGGTGGAAGAAACCCGGTATCTGTAGCGGAGTGCGGCGGTCGAGCTGCGGTGTAAGCCTTTTCGAACTTAGCCGGAATTAACCATTGCACGCAAGTCGGCGTAGGGGAAGTGGCCCGAGGAAGCTCTCAAATGCGGCTTCAAGCATGGCGAAAGATGTCTAAGCTTGCTCCTCGTCGAGAGGAGGAATGGCCATTTCATGAGCTTTAAGTTCCACCTCTTATAGAAATCCCCAATATTCTCATTAGGGCGTTGCATCGTTGTTTGCGGAGTCAACTCTGTTTGTCTCCCATTCCAAGTTGGCTTTATACTTATCAGTGAAAATGCTTGGTGATCTGTTCCCAGTAGCCCTAGCTTGCAATCGGAAAAACCATTTCAAAGCCCACGACTTCAAGAGAGACTAAAGTAATCGGCCAGCTATGCTGGTTTGTGCATCCCTTAGCCTTCATTGCCAAAGTATAGGTGTCCAAGTGAGTTTTAGGGCATGCACTCCCGTCAAACAATTCAGTGGGCATCACAAACTTGTGAGGCGGGGGACAATCAGTCGGGATACGTAGGCCGAAGAGTAGTGTTCTTTTTGGCGGTCAATTCGGCAATCTGTGCTTTCATTTCCTTGTGTTGCTCCATAAACCAAGCCAATTGGGGATCAGGTGGAGCGGGAATTCTGAGCCGATATTTGAGCCGGGAAGAGGACTAGGCTGTTGGTGGTGCATTGGTGGAAGGAATACCATACTTTCCGGGGCATAGGTGAAAACTTGTCCTTGGCCCAAATTACACTGGGAGTGTAGGTAGGAGCTTGGGCAAAGGGATAGAACCCGGCGACTTCTTTGTTGGCTTCCAATCGGCGAGAGAAGATGGAGCGGATCTGAGGTAGCCAGATGGCTTGGATTTCCGGAGTGAGGCCCATAAGTAAGGCTTAAGTGCGGGCTGCTTTGTCCTTGGTTGTTGAATTGCATGGCTGGTTGTGGCAAGGATGCATAGCAGGAGGATCTTGTGGTCTGGTGATTACGATGAAAGCGGGGATGGGGGCTTGGTAACCCGTTGAACCACTGAGGTGAGAAATGGGTTTGCGGAAGCTGTATGAGGAGCAGCGAGCTAGCATCATTCGAGGAGGGGCTCTGGCTTGTTGCCCCGAACCAAAGCTGTGGTGGCATTCCAAACCGTTCTTTGCGAAAGTCCGGATTGATTGGTCCCAGGCGAGGCGGGATCCCAATTTCTTTGTGGCATTCGGGGTATCCCAACCATGGGAAGGCATTCCGTCTTGACTTTGTCCCAGCTGAGGCATTGCGAGCGCTCGTCCGTCGAGCTGCATGGATCCGGTGGTGCTGCGGTTGGGGAGCCGGGCGACCTAGGGATCGAGGAGCATGGGCTCTGGTGGTAGTACCGTGGGAGGCCGGTGGTGGCATCTGGAGTAGTCGGGTTGACCAAGAGCGGGATTGTGGTCTTCCTCTTCTTCCACAGTGAAGGTGCCATCCGGGTTGAGGCGGCGGCCAATCCGTGGCTTTTGATAGCCTCCATAAGGCTGTTCAGCTGTGCTTCTGGCGCACTCTCATCTGTTCGGCTAGGCGATTCCCTTTGTTGTTACGTACGAGGAGTCCGGGAGGCGGAGTAGCGTTGTCCCCATCGTTACCGGTTGATGCGAGACATTCTAAAATTCGGAGTCGGAACAGACGGTGAAGGCGATGATGCGCTTGACTCTTCCCAGCGATTAAACGGTGACCGGTGCAGAAACCAACCTTTGTGCGGAGGCTGCGGGGGAAAGACACGAGGGTTCGGATGTGCAGGAATGGAAGGAGGGTAGGTGTTTGGGCTTTTGGCTCATGCAACATGCGATTATTTGTTCATGTTTACTTAAAACATGTTTTATTAACCTAATCGGTTGGAAAAGATTGCTCTTCTTTTTGCAAACTACTACGATTCTGGATCGGTGGGCCCCGATCACTACGTCTATAAGCCCCTCGTATTCCACATTATTTCGACCTCCCGGGGTGGACGGCCCGGGCGAGGTCCTATAGGGCAAGCGGGTCCCACCGACCGAAAGAAAAACGATCCTAAAAGTACGGCGGGTAATCGAGTCTTAACGAGCATTCGATGTAAATTACGGACAAAGGCGCGTCAAAAGTCAAGATCATGTCAGGGCTCGACGAAAAGTCGGCATGATTTGGACTGATAAGCGTCCACAATTGATCTTGACTTGTCGTCATTTAAGCCGTAATTAGGCATGGAATATTCATTAATCCTTGATGACTCGGTGTCAATCTTTGGGAGTCGAGTGTATAATTTGTGCCGGTCGAGCCGAAGTCAAGGCGCCGGTCAATATCTTGGTCAAAGTCTGCGGCGGAAAACCGGCGAGAACTTCGGCGATTAGGGTCCCGAAAGATATTGAGTCGGTATGCCGACAAAGGCTTGAAAGGAAAGGTCTATACACGAGACGGGGCATGACACAGACCCGGACTAAAAACCAGCGGGTCTCGGACAAAGTGTGTCACGGACAAGTGCATGGTCGACACGAGGCTCCATGGGATGTTTGGGTAGTCACTGTGCTCATCCGAGAGCGTAATAAGACCAAACGGACCGCGACAAGGATTTCCCGGGTTAGGGACGTAGTGTGCGGTGTAAGGTCACGTGCGCGTAGTGTGCAGCAGTCTATCTTCTTTTACGAGAAAAATAGAAATTTTTATGTGTCTTAAAAGGCATGATGCATGATTTTTTTGAATTTTTTTGAAAATTTTTTTTTGAAAATTTTATGAACACATAAGCACATAAGCACAAAAATTCCGACAGTTAGGGACATTATTCCGGAGTCAAAATTTTGACTTTTCGGCGGCCAAAAACAAACACGAAAAGCGTGCAAAAATCAACACACACAAAGCAAAGGATTTTCAAATGTTGAGACGGAAGCTTGACCCTCAAAAGCTTTTCCTTTTTTTGAAAATAATGATACCGGTGCGTGGGATTGTTAGACCACAATTTATCCCCGACTCGTGTTAGGAGGCGATAGCGGGAAGTTTAATGGTTTCCACCAATATACCAAATATCATTTTTTTAGAAAAAGCTTATTTGTCCCAGTAGTCGCCAGCTTTGTGATGTACCCGATTTTTGAAATCAAACGGAGTCGCCACGCCATTTTTAATTTTGAGGGCCAAAACTTTGAAAAAAGCCCGAGATCAGAAATTTAGGTTCGGAGGTCACGTTACGCGCCGGGAAGGACGTTAGTGTGCACCGGAACGCCTCGTAAACGAGTCTTCCAAACATTCAAAATCCTTTGTTGTGTGTGTGTGTGTGTGTGTGTTTTGGCCAAAATAAGTTGAAACTGAGGTAAGTAAAAATTGGGAGCTCTTTTTAAGGCTTTAAACTGATCCCATGATTTTTGGGTGATTTTTGGGTTGAGATTTGGCACTCAAAAGATTTTCGGAAGTTGAAAACCATTTCTGCCAGAATGAAAAAGACAGTTGACCCTTGACTTTGAAATGGACTTTAGGGCTTGAAAACTCCAGAATCTGGGAAAAGTCCGGGAATGAAAAATGTTCAAAACACCTTAAAAAAGGTTTCTGTAAAAGAACTTTTCATTTTGGAGATGATTTGAGGGGTCAAAACCTTCTGGAAATCTCAGATCTGAAATCTGGATTTCCAGAAGCTGATGAACTGGCCTCTAAAAGAAAAATTGAAAAAAGGAGTTTTACTCACGCAAAAAATAAATTAAAAATATGTATGGAAAGCTCTGGATGTTGGCTACAAAAAGTATTTTGTAGTCAACACCCAATTCCAAGTTTTACTGGGTCCAAAAAATAGGAAAATGGACTGAGTTCTCAGAACAATGCTACTGGACAGCAAGATGTTCTTGAGGAGAAATGTGATTTTTGGGGGGTTTGCATCTATGTTCACCCCATTTTCATCCCTAGACTTGATTCCACTACCTTGTGTTAAGTGGTTATCATATTCAAGTCATCCTTGGGGAATTTATGGGGTTGAAACATGTCCTTTGCAAAGGGAAAGGGGGTTTTGTAAAGATGAAACCAAGGAGAAAGAATTGACTAAAGATCTAAAATGTGGACCACTTGAGATGGTCATTCATGATGATGAACTTCAAGATGACCATCTTAGGTCAAAACTCAAGTTAAACTAGACATAAAATAAGTCAAAGTAAGAAGAACAAGATGATCAAGAGATCAAAAGAGAATTTTAGGGTTTTGAGAAGGAGGGCTTTACCAATGGTGACACCCTATCTTCCTAGGATTGGAATTTGACTTGAGGAGTATCAAGATTTGGTGTTTGGCTTGAGGAGTATCAAGGTTTGGTGTTTGGATTTGTGTTTGGAGTGAGATTGGGAAAGATTCAAGAGAAAATGGTGGCAATCTAGAGATTCCCACTTTTTTTTCTCTCTATATTTCGCCGTAACTTCGTTCTTGTGATCAAAATGTGTTGTGTAACTCGAGAGAGGAGGGTTCAATTTATAACCCCTCACGTGAGTCAAACATATCCGCGCGGACAAGGTTGGTCGCGTGCCGTTCATTAATTACGGCTTCAGGCTTTGGACAGGAAGAATAATCTTTTCAAAATTCAAATTAATCAGCCAGTTTTTGTTCCAGCCATTTCTATTTAGGGTTTTTCTTATTTCTTTTGCTTCTTTGATTCCTTTTCTTGGTTTATCTTTTTTTGGCAATCCCTAATCTACCCTTACTTGGTTAGAAATGTTAGGAATGTTAGGAATTGTTAGAAATGTTATAACTTTCGTTAATTTTCTAACGAAAATGCTAACAAGCTCAAATTGGAGCACTTACACAAGGTAAATCAATGTCAGATATTTTGTCAAGTATAAAGTTACGAGGTCAACAAAGCTAAGGATACGAGATAGTTACCTCAATTGTCGAGAGTCCCTTGCGACATAGCAAGTTATCCTTGCTTGGCTTTTCTCGAACAAGCTCCTCGTATGCCTCCTCGTCCAAGGCTCTTTGAATAGGAGCTCGACCCAGCCTCACAAGAGCACCCTTCCGTTCTTGCAAAGGACGCCCTCAAAGATGGAACATCGTCGCCATTCGCCGGGCTAGCTCTCGACATCTTCATAGGACTTAGCTGTTTGGGCCGGTGTGAGTAGGAGTCTCGAGGAGGATCTTGAGGAGCTTGAGGGTTTGAGGACCCCACGGCGGCCCGTTTAGAGCGAAGGCTCCTCGACGTAAGCACCCAGGGGGCCTCTTCAAACCAGAGCCGCTGAACGAGGTCATTCTCCTCGGTTGAAGGGATATCAGATTCCAAAGTAACTTCAACGGGGGGCTATGCCCCTCGGAGTTGAAGGATTGTCTCGGCCTTCCAGGCCACCTCCTCGGTCGGCGTCCCCTCGTGGTTTGATAGGAAGGGGTTGATCACCTTTAGCATTCGGAAGGAGGTTACGGAGGTTGGCCTCCTCCTTCCTATCTGTCGGGTCGATTGTTTGGCATGGCGCCTCTTCCTCTTAATCATTCAACGACACTTAGTTGCTCCATTTCTAGCTCTCACCTTCCTCGCTCGGGATAAATCTGCAAAAGACGAGGAAGATATGGTTATATTACGAGGAGGATTAAAGCAACATGCAAAAAATACAAGTGTGAGGGGGAATCAAGGATCAATGGGGGAATTCATACAAGTATCCAAAAAAATCAAAAGATTCAAAGAAAATTCAGCCTTAAGCTTTAAACTCAGCAAATGGCGGTTTTTTACATCAAAATCCCTTCTAAAACCCTTGAAATGGTAAAATCGTAACGAAAAGAATAAAAGGAAGAAACGTATACATTGGTTGGAAAGCGGTCGAATCAGTACTTTGAAACAACTTTACCCGGAAAATTCAAGCCTCACAGGAACCGGATGGGAAAGTTCATGGGAGGGTTTATCAAACTCCTTGCCTTTGCTCTCAAATAATACGGGTGCATAAAGGTTGGAATGAATGGGGATTTAGTTTTTATACTCGCCCAAACGGGTCAAACCCAAAGGAAAATCACTAACGGGTATGGCGCCCATTAATTGACAGCCCGTAACAACTTCCAAGGCGTGTCAGACCTGGGGGCCCACGTCTCATCATCATGGCAATAACCGGCAGGTAATGAAGCGACACCCAAATTGGAGCATCTCTGACGCGTGGCAAACCTATTCGTATTCCGTAAGCCGAGGACGAGATGACTTTCTCCTCGTCCTAGGCTGAGCTAGAAAGTCGGGGGCCACTGAATAGTATAAACCGAGATACGAACATGGGCTTGTCCGGGTCAGGCCCAAATGGATTGGGCTATAAACATAATCCATCTGTGAGTTACGAGAAACAATAAAAAGGCTTCCCCGGTTTAATGTGACGTCATCAACATGGCCAAACTAGGCCCATGCAAATGTCCACAACTATGAGTGCCGAGTATACCTTCCTCGTATGCCGAGAGGTACCTTCCTCGACCTTAACGTTGACAACGGACTCCCTGTATTCTTGTTCCCTCCCCAGCTCATCATGGACTGAGAAGGTCGTGAATGACGAGGAGAGAAAAGTTCTCACCTCGGCATATCTCCATATGACGAGGAGAGAAAATCATTCACCTCGGCATTTCTCTATGTCGCGAATCTCCACTTGACGAGGAGAATCATTTGTTCATCTCGGCTTAAGAACGCAAATGACGAGATAAGGAAATCGGGTCTCCCCTGGCCTTCTGGTGAAGCAGATTGAGCAGTCCTATTCAAATAAGGATTCAACAGTTATTGTCCAATCAGGATTGTAACTACCTACTTCTATTCAAGTCAAACAATGACTCATTAACAGATATAATTCTCTTAGAATTATATCTTATCTATTTACAAGTTCAATTCAACATGGATTCTATCAATACATCCCTATAAATACAAGCCATAATCTCAATTATTGGGTACGTTACTTTTTACATACAGAAACTCTGTCAATTTAGTTTCTCATATCAAAATCGTGAACTTATTCTCACGCCGGAGGGCCTTCGCCGGTCAAGCCCCTGCTTAGTTTACGTGTTTCCTCTTATTTTCAGGCCTAGCAATCGCCGGAGCAAACGATCGCTTGAATTTAGACTGATTTGACAATTTTGACATCATCAAATATAAATAATATTTTCTCCGTTTCATAGTAATAATCCTACTTTCCTTTTTATTATGTGTTACCTTTTTATTATGTGTTAGAGTAAGAATCTCATTATTTCAAAATAATAAATAATAAATAGTAATTTTGATAACTTTTTTTAGTGTTATAATGTTTGTATCATTAAAAAAAAATAACACATTTAACTATATATATATATACTCCCTCCGTTCCGGCCGACTTAGGATTTTTTGAAATGGCACGGGGATTAAGAAAAAGGTAAATGTTGTGAGTGTAATTTAAAAATAGGAGAGAGAATGAGTGAAGGGAATAGTAAATTATAATGGTGTTGTGAGTATTAAAATAATGTAGGAGAGAGAATGAGTGAAGAGAATAGTGATTTAAGGTTTTGTTTGGGCGCCGTCTTAAGTCAGTGGGGCCCAAAATGAATAAGCAAAAAATTCTGATCTTAAGAGGAGAGACGGAGGGGATATATATTATTTTAGATAATTATACCTTCAACCTAACCTATTGGCAATCTTAATTTTTATTTTTTTTTCCGTAATGCAAAATTTAAATATTCTGAATAGAGTTAGTAGCACTACTATCTCTCAACTGGAGAGCTTCAAATGAGACGGAAGGTCGTCTTCACATTTGGATGGACACGTGTCAGCACCTATATAGGCAAGATCGTTGTAGATACGGAATCCGGAGCATCAAGCTTCGTGCTTTTGATATTATACACAGCTAAGACATTTCGAATGGTCAGGATTAACTCTGACCCATACGTGAAATAAAATAATCCGAAACGTTACACGTCAGTAACTAGCCAAAAATATCTTCACCCACTACTCCTCTCCCCCACAATTCTCTCCCTGTCTTCCATTTTGGGGGCGGCTACGAGAAATCTAAGCCAGACAAATATTTTCTACACCTTACCCAAATTAGCAAATATAAGAAGCTATTTTTGGAAATTATTAACAACGTTGCTAAATTCGAGAAAAATCATGTTTTTGTGAAAGATAATTTTTATGGTAATTTCATAAGATTTGGTTTTCGTTTTTTCTTGAATTTTGTATCTGTTAGGTGTGGATCGAAAAAAGGCGGGTGTTAGAGCTCAAGGTAAAGTCACTTTGTTTACTGATTTACTCCAATTTTATTCATCTAGCTTTGATATTTTTCTCTATCTATCTATAGATTACTTGTTTTTATGCTCAAGTTTAGTCATCAAGCTTTGATTTTGTGTTCAAGAGTAAGTTAAGTTACCACCTCCGTTCCAAAACAAATGACCATAAAAAAAATTCAATTTTGATGTTGGATCGAGAGCAAATTTGATTTTGGGACCGGAAGGAGTAGTAAATAGCTAGTAGTAGTAGTAGTAGCTGATTCTCAAATGTTTAATAGTTGTGTATGTAATTTATGAATCGATTTATCCTGCTTTATGTTTGTAATTAAAACCTTACGAATTAGGTTCGAACAAGATTACATCATGTTTTTACTTACTCTACTCCTGGTCCAATTCCAAAGCTTGAGTTTCAGCCTTATGAACACTGGATTGGTCCTTAACAAGCTATTTATTTTACTCTGTTTATTTCCTAATTTTGCTTTCACTCTATTTATTAATTTCTTCCTATGCTTTGTCTTGCTCAGTTGATGCAAATTTGGGGATTATAGTTCTTACTTCTTAGTTGAGCAGATCCTAGTGATTGTAGTTTTCATGTGATTTAATACCAAAATGTTGGCTTAGTGTATAAGACTCTTGTCATGTCATGATGTCGGAAAGTTTAATTCATAATCTTAGACAAATTTGCGTTTTCCTTGGATTTATGTGTTCTTTGTCCGTTTTAACTAATTTAAGGTTATATTTTGGAATATTTATATAAGACAAACATTTTCTGAAAATTATGTTGATCAGAGGATCTCTATTTACTTGTAGCTGCTGATTTCTGGCCTTTCTTCATCATCAGTCTTTTGTAATTCATATAATGGGGTTTGTCCAATTGGACAATGGTGGTCCCCCTGACAAAGAGTTTACTGAAGGGAAGATAGTCCAGAATTTAGTTACGGGTACGAGTCAGGTATTACGCTTGTCCACGGAAGACAAGTTGAAAATTAATGGGGCAGCTGAACGAATATACAGCGGACCGGTGGGGCCAAACAATGTCTCTTGTGGCTCTGAAAAGCTGCAATATCAACGACCTGTACACTGGGAAAGATTTCTTCCTAAAAGGTCACTGAAGGTTCTGCTGGTGGAGAATGATGATTCCACGCGCCATGTTGTTAGTGCTTTGCTCAAAAACTGTAGCTATGAAGGTTTGTAACTACTGTATCCGTCCCAATTGAATGTCCAAAAAAGTTTCAAATTTACTTTTGATAAAGAGTAAATTTGAACATTTAGTTTCTGACTGAGGGAGTATCATATTGATGAGTAACTCGTTTTCTAGCCTCTTTCCATTCCCATATTTCTGATCTTTGACCTCTCTCTTGGCAGTTATTGCTGTAGAAAATGGTCTTCAGGCCTGGAGAATTTTAGCAAATATGACTAATCATGTTGATCTCGTCCTTACGGAGGTAGTCATGCCTGTTTTATCTGGAGTTGGACTTTTATGCAAGATGATGAGCCACAAAACATTCAAGACTATCCCTGTGATTAGTGAGTCCTCTTCAGAATTCTCTCTATCTCTCCCTTGCTCTCTCTCTCTCTCTCTCTCTCTCTCTCTCTCTCTCTCTCTCTCTCTCCCCCTCTCCTCTCATCTGTTGTGCCATAACCTTATAACGTGTTTATTTTATTGCAGTGATGTCATCTTATGATTCAATGGGATTAGTCTTTAGGTGTTTGTCAAAGGGTGCAGTTGACTTTTTAGCAAAGCCGATTCGAAAGAATGAACTTAAAAACCTTTGGCAGCACGTTTGGCGGAGATGTCTTAGTGTGAGTTGGCTAGTCATTTTTTGCACTATATGCATGTTTTCGAGGTTGATACTCCGTTTCACCTTTGGATTATTGAGCACGATTCTCCTAATAGAATGGTCAATGAATCCCCAACCTTTATTTATTTGGATTATAGTTCTAGGAGTGAATTAAGTTTCTTTTTGCTTTTTAATAGTAGTCTCTATCTTACAAGTTGGTAAAAAAATAGGATTATCAATACATAAATTCCTTTTACATGAGATAATTTTTAGTGATTTCTCAGTCCAGTGGCAGTGGGAGCGAAAGTGGCACACAGGCTAGAACAACAGGAAGGTCAAAGATCATTCGTGAATCAGATAACTTTACTGGCAGCAGTGATGAGCACGAAAATGGGAGCAATGGTGCAAGTGTTCGGGATGGAAGTGATAATGGAAGTGGTACTCAGGTAATTGGTTTCTATGAAGTGATATAACTTTAATTTGACCCAGAAAGACTTGGACTCCAAAATAGGTAATACAGGTCACATCATGAATTACAAACGTGAAATAATTACATATGAGTTTTTGGGTTCACAAGCTAATGCACTTTATGAGTTCAACATTGTTATATCACTATCAAATTCGTCAAAGCTTCTGTACTTTGCTTGAATGGCAATTAATAATCTGCAAATGTTAGATTATACTCCCTCCGTCCTACGTGAGTGGATACTTTTGGTCAAATTGATGTAACTTTGACCAATAATTTATATAAAAAATAATGATCCTAATAAGAATCTAAAAATCGTTATTGAAAGTATTATCAATTGTGATACAATAATAATTTTTAAATTTTTATTAGAATCATTATTTTTTAATTAAATTATTGATCAAAGTTGCATCAATTTGACCAAAAGTATCCACTCAGATGAGACGGTGGGAGTATAAGCTAGCCAAATATCATTTCCTAAAATTTCTACCTTGCTTTGGAAAGTTCATATTTGGAGATACTTTTAATGTCATTTACTCAGATGTCTTTAGACCCATGCTACTCCCTCTGCCCCGAAGCGATTCCAATTTTAGTTTTTCAAGAAGATGGACACCCATTTTAGGACAATTTTTTTCAAGGACACATTTTATGACCGAGGAAGTAATTCATTTATTCAATAAAGTTACAATCCTATTATCACATGCCAGAAGAAGAGCGATGCTTAATCTTATTCTCTTTCTCGGAAGAATAATGATGCATGTTGAAAACTTATTGCCTTTCTATTTCAATCATTAAATCGCTGCCTAACAAATTTGATCATAATCCTGGGATAAATATGTGGTCACCTGAAGCTTTTTGAGGGTAACTATTAAATATTAATTACAATTTTTCAGAGTTCTTGGATACAGAGAGTGGTTGAAAAGGAGAGTTCTCAACCAGTTTCACCACAGCCTGAATCGACTAATACTCCTGATAGCACTTGTGCCCAGGTCATTCATACAAAAAATGAAACATTTACCATCCTGCGGGTGAAAGATACTGAAAACAATCAGTTCCAAGAACAAGCTGAAAAACTTGGTTAGATTTTGAATAGCAGTCATTTACTCTGATGCTCGGACTCTTTGGTTTACCCCGCCGTATCCATGTCGGACACTCCTATTTTAGCCTCGTTGACAAGGGTCTGGCGGGGTGAACCAAAGAGTCCGAGCATCATAGGTCATTTATAATCTCCATTATACAAACAATTTGATCATGTTTTTATATACTTAATGATTTTGCAACAGGAAAAGAGAAAAATTTATATGAAAATATAGACACAAATCATGAACGTCAAGATGACACGGCCCCTTCTAGCCACATTCAAAACCAGTTGTCAGAACCAGAGATTCATTTGATCAAGAAAGAGCAAAGGAAGGCTGGTGGCGAAAAAACTTGTGCTAAAGGCAAGAACCAAACTGTAGATTTAACATGCTCATTTGCCAATGTTAGCAATCCACAGTTGAAAAGCCAAGAAGGCCTCCTACAGGCTCCTAAAGATTCTTACAATGCCTTACAAATACAAAATAGTGCTACCTGCGATCTTGAACTGACTTTGAAAAGTTCGAAAGGATCGGAGGATGTTTTAACAAGTGTCCATGATGAACGCAATATTTTGATACGTTCAGACCTTTCTGCATTTTCCAAGTAAGTGAGAAACTGGATCAAGTTGGACATTTCCTTATGTTTTCTTCTTTTGAGGGAAATTGACGTTTCCTTTTCTTTTTGTGTACAGATACAACAATGGTTCTACATCTCAGGTAAAGTGTTTTCTTGTCTTTATCTTATTTTTTTGGGCTCATTTGCTTGGAAATATTTCAAACAGATGGCAGTTATAGATATTACCTGTTGAAGCGCTTATCCCACATCGGGAATCAACAAGTCTTGCCTTCGCTAGATAAACATCACGGACTACTCCTCTCATAGCCAATTGGTTTGAGATGGAACCCCAAACTTTATTATGGTATCAAAGCATATTTTTTACTGGCGTGGCTACGTGTGATGGGGCATGCAGAAGAACTTATTCCAAGCCTTGCCCTCAATATTTAACAATCCTGGGATACTCCTCTCATAGCTAATGGTTTTGAGATGGAACCCAGACTTTATCAATACCCAGCCCCACGGATTAGTGGGGCCGGATTATATGACACATCTATATCTGAATTTAGTATTTGTATGTAGCACAGATTTTCTGTTGCATATTCTTCTATTCACGTGCAAGCTAATATTATTTTTCCTATTAAACAGGCCCCTACAGGGAATGTTGGCAGTAATTCACCACCAGATAACATTTCTGTTGCAAAAAGAACAGATATGATGAATACCTCGAATGAGACTCGCCCCTATCACCAGTCTAATGGGAGCTGCAACAACAATGGTGGAACCTCCGTAATGAGATACGCCAGCACGCCAGAAGCCATGAATGACAAGGCAGAGCCCTCGTCGGCATTTAAGAAGAATATGCATTCCAATACATTCTCAAAAAATGGCCATGCTTCTGTAGCTAAGCAGAAAATAGTGCCTCCCGTACAAGCAGATGAAGTGGAAGTTGCTAACACAGATCAAGTTGGCTCAGACCAGCAGTTTCAGGTTCAGCATCACCACCACCACTACCATCACCACCACCACCATGTTCACCGTCAATCTGAGCTGGACCACGGCAATGATCCGTTGCCCAAGAACAAAACTAAACCTGCTGCTTCTCAATGTGGTTCATCAGATATGCTTGGAGGGTCCGATGGCAATGGCAATGCTGAAAATAAACGTGTGAATGGGGGTGATTCGGGGGGGAGTAAGCATGGAAGTAATCAGCAGAATGGAAGCAGCAAGGGTTTCAATGGTGCCAACATGGAAAGTGACAATGGGGGAATGGGAAACAGTGTGGAAGCTGGTGGTAGTGGAGCAGGTGAAAACCACCCTATGGCACATAGAGAAGCTGCCTTGACCAAATTCCATCAGAAAAGGAAGGAGAGATGCTTTGAAAAGAAGGTACATTAAAGATTTTTTTTCTTCCTGTTTTTTCCCTGCAACCATAGATTCATTTGCAAGACTTACTGCTATCTAGATAAGATCAAGAGCAGATTTGAGATTTTTTTGGACTTCATTTTGGGATGGAGGAAGTAGTGAAAATCTTACATTAGAATATCTAATGTTGGAGGGCTAGGATGACATGGGAAAGGAAAGATTTAGCTTGTGATCATGTCAAACTACGTTACACCTGCAACTACCATTTTTTTTTTGTATCTTGCATTTCATGTGCCTTATTCTTTTTTGTTAGGTCCACCATCAGAGTAGGAAAAAGTTGGCTGAACAAAGGCCTCGTGCAACGGGACAATTCGTGTGCCATTTAGCGTATGATAAATTTATAAATAAATCGTATCCCATATAACGCACTCTGCCATATTTATACTGAGTGGGAATTGGAATTAACTGGTATTCACTTTTGGTTTACAGGTCTGATAACGAGGCAGGAAGTTTTAGACAAGACAGTGTTGCAAATGGGGATGATTCTTGTGACAGTAAGCAATAACACCATCTGGAATCAGGTATGTTTAATGAAAACCTTTCAGGTGTTGAAGTAGTGCCTGTGGACTTATATTTGTACATATGATTTGAGCTCTAGTCTGCATTTCTTGGCTTGCTAAGCATTTAACGGTTCTGTTAAAAATAATAGTGCATGAAGAGATTTTGTTAACTCAACGGCATGAAAATTGCTTATGTGTAATTTATATTTATAGCTATGGATATTGGTCAATGCTACATTACATTTTCGTGATGGTTTTCTGGAAGCCAAGGAATGGTCAAGATTTGGTTCCCATAACAAAAACATTATTGTTTGTGGGTCCCATCGAGCCTAACACATCTCGTCTGTCGAGTACAACGAGAGGGTGAGGTGGCAAGTCCATGGCAAGTACATGGTGCAAAATGATAGCTTTGTGGGCTGATAAATAGCACGGCCTAAATTCCCACACCTACTCGATGTGGGTTGCGGTATTTAGGATTATAATCTTTGTGTTTCTTGCTAAAATCTGTTGTGGGTGAAGCAGAAGGTTTCTTAATTTTATTTAATACTGAAATGATTTGTTTTATTTATTTAATTAAATATTGCCTTGTTGTGAAATTGGTGCTCTCCGTTTGCAATCAACACAAAGAAATTAACACACCCACACGTACAAGAAAGAAACAATCACACACAAGAACACAAGAGTTGTTTACCCGGTTCATTCACCAACTCGTGAACTACGTCCGGGGGCAATTGCCAAGCCAATATGTTATTAGTCTCTCTAATATGTTGCTACAATGTGTTCAAGGCCGAAATTATGCTTATATAGTTACAAGGAAACCCTAAATCTAATTTAAGAAGAGTTCTAATCAAATAAGGAAACAAAACAAAGCCCAAAACCTCGGCCAGCTTGAGGCGCCCGCCTCAAGCCTTCCATGCGGCCGCCTCGCGTTGGCAAACCTTGGCCACCTGCCCCTCCGCTGAACCATTGGGCGCACGCCTCGGCCCTCCCCATGCGGCCGCCTGGCGCAGACCCAAGCCACGAGCAGAATTCTTCACTGCTTTGAACTCCTTTTGATCTCCATAAACCCCTCCGACTTAGGCCCCTTTTCTTCCTTGGTTTAGGACTCCAATCCCAACAATCTCCCACCGGAGACTAAACTAACAAACATAGAATCACCCATTAACTCCCACCACGGAGTAAAGACCTTCGAACACATTTTCCCCATTCCATATTGGCTTGACACTACCACACCTCTCCTCAAGTACTAAGGCGAGTTGAAACCAAGCGACGTTTCAACCTCCCCGTGTTAGATCGTTCTTGCCTCCCCAAATCAGCTTCTACCTTGATTTCTCCCCGCAAGTCTAACTTCGCCTTCTCCCTCCAGACCCACCTTTGTCGCAATGCCTCCCCTTGAAACTTGGACACACCTTGTTTCTTGCATCGACTGTTCTTGGTCTGAATCCGCTCTCTGTTAGGGCCCTTGGACATCCACCGCGTTGATCAACTTTGTGTCCTCCCAACATACCGTTTCTTGATGTCTCCCCTTTTACACCAACAGGCCGGTTCTTAAGCCTCTGCTCCCCACCGGAAGAAAGCGACATTGTAGGTAGAGAGTACAACGTCTTCCCCTTAACCCCACGAGCCAACACCTTAGCCCCTTTTGTGACTTTCCAAGACCCACCAATGAAAGAAACACCATACCCTTCACTGTCAAGTTGTCCCACAGAAATCACTCTCCTCCTCAAATCCGGAACATGCATCACGTCGTGTAGTTGTAAAACAGTCCCATTAGGTGTCTTCATCATTACATCCCCCTTACCTTTGATCTTCAATGGTTGACCATCACCAAGATAGAGAACCCCAAAATCTCCGGTTTTGTAACGCCTCATTGATTCTGCATCCCCACTAGCATGACAAGAAGCTCGAGAATCCAACACCCGATCTTCACCCATTTGCTCCTCCCCTAGGATTAATACATCACCACCCTCATCCACCACGTGCGCACCACCACCTTTTCCGGACGGTCATAAGCTGATGTGCCCCAATTCACCACAATTGTAGCACTTGACCTTTTTCCCCTTAGGTCCACCCCTTTTCTCTCTCCACCCTAAGTGCGGCCCCATCTACGGACGATTCTCCCCTTTTCTCCTTCCTTCGCAACTCCTCTTGCGGGGCGAGATCTCTAACCTCCGTATACACCAATGCCGTTTTCGACGTACTAATCGTTGTGACAGTAACCTCCCAACTATCAGGCAATGATTTTAGAAGAAAACAAGCTAGCACTTCATCGGAGAAAGTAATATCAACACTTTTCAATTGGTCCACCATACCTTTGAAATTGCCGATATGACTTGCCGGCTGTACGCCCCTCGACATCTTCGCATTCGCAAACCTCTTTATCAAATGCACCTTATTGATATTCGACGGCTTCTCATACATGTCCGACAGCGTTTGTAGCAACTCCACCGTTGTCTTGGCCTCCATAGCGTTCCGTGCAACGTCGTCGGTTAGGGCACTCCTTACCGCTCCTAACGCCTTCCGATCCAACGTCTCCCAATCCCCTTGTGACATGTCTTCGGGCTTCTCCTTCAAGGGCTTATGAAGATCCTTACAATAAAGGTAGTCTTCAATCCTTGTCTTCCAAAACGTAAAATTCACACCGCTGAATTTCTCGATTTGGGTCTTCATCTTGACTGCTTCACCAAAATCCCCAAGAACGCGATTCAAAATTAATCAACTAATGAAAGAATTTTGAATCCTCCGAACCAAAGCTCTGATACCAGTTGTTGTGAAATTGGTGCTCTCCGTTTGCAATCAAGACAAAGAAATCAACACACCCACACGTACAAGAAAGAAACAATCACACACAAGAACACAAGAGTTGTTTACCCGGTTCATTCACCAACTCGTGAACTACGTCCGGGGGCAATTGCCAAGCCAATATGTTATTAGTCTCTCTAATATGTTGCTACAATGTGTTCTAGGCCGAAATTATGCTTATATAGTTACAAGGAAACCCTAAATCTAATTTAAGAAGAGTTCTAATCAAATAAGGAAACAAAACAAAGCCCAAAACCTCGGCCAGCTTGAGGCGCCCGCCTCAAGCCTTCCATGCGGCCGCCTCGCGTTGGCAAACCTTGGCCACCTGCCTCGGCCAATGAGGCGCACGCCTCGGCCCTCCCCATGCGGCCGCACAGCGCGGACCAAGCCACGAGCAGAATTCTTCACTGCTTTGAACTCCTTTTGATCTCCATAAACCCCTCCGACTTAGGCCCCTTTTCTTCCTTGGTTTAGGACTCCAATCCCAACATGCCTCTGGTAGTTTATGGCTTGTATAAAACAAGGAATGCAGCTGAAGAATCATTTGATCCAAGAACAGCAGGTACATAAATTGGCTGAAAATATAGCTCAAATCAGAATTAGTAATAATTTCAGGGAGGCTAATCGTCAAAAAATTGCATACTCTTGGTAATGAGTCAATTATTTTCAATTACCTACTTAAATAACCCTTGTAAAATTCACACTTTTTCTACTCTTAGGCCCCGTTTGTTTCCAGGAAAATGAGGGGAAAACGTTTTCCCCATTTTTCGGTGTTTGGTAGTTTTTCGGAAAACGTTTTTCCCATTTTCCGGTGTTTGGTAGTTTTTCGGAAAATGGAGAAAATGTTGATTTGGAAATCATTTTCCGCCGTTTCTAAGGAAGTTGTTTTTCGGATTTTTCCTAAGAAAGTTGTTTTCCGGAAAATGGTGTAAAAAAAGTGGATGGATAATAATAATAATAATAATAATAATAAATAGTAATAAAATAATAATAATAATAATAATAAAATAATAATAATAATAATAATAAAATAATAATAATAATAATAATAATAATAATAAAATAATAATAATAAAATAATAATAATAATAAAATAAAATGATAATAATAAAATAATAATAATAATAATAAAATAATAATAATAATATAATAATAATATAATAATAATAATAATAATAAAATAATAATAATAATAATAAAATAATAATAATAATAATAATAATAATAATAATAATAATAATAATAATAATAAAAACAATAAAAATAATAAAAATAATAATAATAATAATAATAATAATAATAAAATAATAATAATAATAATAATTTTCCGAAAAACATCTTCATTTTTTGAAAAACATTTTCATTTTTCGGAAAACGTTTTCCCCATTTTCCTAAGGAAGTTGTTTTCCAGAAAACATCTTCATTTTTCGAAAAACATCTTCACTTTTTCGAAAAACGTTTTCCTTTTCCGAAAAACATTTTCCAGGAAATCATTTTCCGGAAGTCATTTTTCCCGAAACAAACGGAGCCTTATTTTGGCTTGGTACCTAAAAGTATGGACGGCTGGGTGATCTTTCCCACCACCAACACCGCCACCCCTCAAATTTTAAGACTCCTTGTTTATTAAATGTCGTTTTAACTTTTTAGGGCTCGTTTGGTAACCGGATGAGCTTAGCCCATATTAATAATGAGGGGATGTGTTTGGTAAAAACAACACTGAACATGACAATAATTGACAAAAGGCATGGTTACCCTCAATATATAAATGTATCCATTAACCTCGATCTCCATTAAGCATATACCAAGGCAAAAATCTACAGGAACTTGAATATGGATTTGTTAACAAAAGGAGTCTTCTTCCCTTCGGCAAAATACGACACTAACGTGGGAGGTGACTCAACTTTCACGGGATTGGGCAAGTGCATGGTTTAACCACGGTACAAAATGTGGGATTATTTGAAAAATTATCGAAATGTATGGATTTATTTGTCCTCTATCTCAGATTTTTAGATCTTAGAGTTGGACTATAATATACTATCTACGTCCCAAAATAAATGACTAAAAAATATCTAATTTGATCTTGTTCAATGACAATTTTTTTTATAAAAATTGTCATTTATTTTGAATCTCATATTTAATTATTTAATCTTGAGATGTATGAATCTCAATAAGAACAAAAAAATAAATATAAGAATACTGAGGAAAGAGAGGTATTATGATAATTTTTAGATCACTACTAGAAACTGAGGAATTACCGACGGAAATATCCGTCGATATATATGGAATTCCGTCGATAACATATATTTTCCCACGAACGTGATCCGTCGGAGTTCGTCGGTAATTTTTCGTTGATAATACCGACGGAAAATTGTTAGAAAAATCTTATAAAAGCACAAAAAGAGAAAAGAATTACAATATATTAAATGATACAAATTACAATAAACATAAACAAAGAGAAAAACCGTAGGAGAAAATTCGTTTGATGATCTTCTTGATGTTGCCCGAGTAATGTGTAACACACTCTCCTTAAGACAAATTCGCCCCCTCACCGAGTTGTGCTTGAGGTTGTTTTGAACGTTCGCCTCCCAGGATAAAACGGACGGACCGAACTATTCTTACACACTAGAATTTTCGGCGAATCTCCCTATGCTTGGACAAAATCACCATCATTTCCATGAAAGAAAGACATCAAATGACGAAGAAGAAAACATGCATTTTTCTTATTCTCATTTCTCTTGTCTCTCCTTTTCTCTTTAGTAAATTGTGGATGATAGTTTATATTCTCACAATTGTAACTTATATCCCATTACTCATCAATTCAATAAGGCTATTAACCTTGGTAGTAATTATTAGGTAGTTACAATTTTTAATCATCATAATATCATCCATTATGTGTTTTATTAAGGCTAATGGATGTTACAATCCATACTCATTAGTTGAACATTTACTAAACACCAACTTTGCCTTTAGCAAATTGTCTACAACAAAATCAACTTCCACAAAGTCTATCCCCCGATAGGTCAACCTCCTCCTATGAAACCCGCCTCTCTCAAGTAGTCTATATCTCGAGCGGTAAGTTTAACGGGAAGTCTACCTATAGAAATGACTTTTATAGAAATCATTTTTGCTTAATGTTCCAACTTTACTCACTTAATTAAGCCTTAATATTTTTATTTTCCAAATATAATTTTGGACAAATATAAACCACAATTTATATATGTTAATAATATAAAGGAAACATGCACAATTTCCTTCACACAATAATATTTTTCCAACAAAAATTCTGTCGGTAATTCCGACGGACGGTCCGTCGGAAAACACTAATATATTGTCGAAAATTGTCCGTCGGTAAAGGAAGTCCATCGGCCGATGACCGGCGTTATCCCGGAGAGATTACCGATGGAATAATCCGTCGGTAAATAAATCAGATTTTACCGACGGACATTTCCGTCGGTAATCAATGCAGAATTTTCGATGGACTCTTCCGTCGGTAACTATATTATTAGTTTTTGAAAGAAATTACCGACGGACATTTCCGTCGGTAATTAATGCAGAATTTCCGATGGACTCTTCCGTCGGTATTGATATTATTAGTTTTTGAAAGAAATTACCGACAGAACAGTCCGTCAGTAATTGTGCAGAATTTAAAAAATAATGAATTATTTAGAAAGCCACCTGTTACTTGTTCAAATAAAAAAACCAACATTCAGATAAAACTCAATTAAACATTCACCAAAAACATGAAAAAACAAATTCAACGTTCGCCAAATTCTAAAAAACTACATAAGTTTGATTACAAGCCAAATAAAACACACACAAGTTTAATGACCACGACCCCCACCACCACTTCGCCTACTAGTGCCACGACCATCATCCAAATCAAGGTATTGCCCAACTGATGAGGCAGAGGCATTACCGCTAGTATGTTGTTGTTGTTACAAATTAATGGTTGCCATTACTTGCTGCATGCGCTCCTCAAACTGTCTTTGCGCAACTTCTCGCTCTTGCCGAAGACGTTCCTCAAATTTGCATTCAATTGGCGATATGAAACTTCTCGCTCTTGACGCTCAATCTCCACTTGCCTTTGTACCTCTTTCTGAATCCGAGCATCGAATGTCTCTTGATCCACATTCTGACTACTGGAAGAAGAAAAGCATTGTGTAGTATGGCTGCTTAATGGCATGTCAAAAAACCCAGCACCATGTGGTCCAAATCCAGGCAAGCGATCTCCCTTTGATTGCTTGTTTTCAAGGACAATGACCTTCCAAAGTTTTTCACGAAATACGGGCCGCTCGGTGCTATCAGGATCCATACTTCCTTCTTCAATAGCCTCATCACGAGCACGCTTCTTATACTCTTTCCTGACAAAAAAAAAATATTATTCACTATGGTAGAAAACAATGTTTCTTTAACTAAATAATGAATAATTTACTAATAGAAAATACTATTAACACTTACATAAAGGCCCTGGTAATAAGGGTTAATCCATTTTGGCCCTGAGCCATCAGGAACCTCAGCAGTATGCGTAGCAAAAACACAGCAGCTGCATCAGCCTTAGCTCCATGTTTCTTTTTCTTAACATATAAAAAATTATAAATTCAAAATTTCATCAAATAATAACAATATATGAATAAAATAGAGTACTGCTTAATTTACAAATAGAGAGTAAATTAAGTAAATTTATCATACGGTGCCAAGTCTCGCTGAAGTTAATAGATACTCCCGTGTGTACACTTTCCTGCCCTTCTTTTGAGTTCCTGTTAGTCTTTGCTATTTCTGAATTCACTACAAGAAAATAGACATTTTGTGATGGCTTTCAGTGATGGCCATTTAAGCCCTCACGGTAGACACCATTTATGCGATGAACTAAGCCATCGCATAGGCGCAGTCACAAATTTAATTGGATCCTTACCGCAAGTCCAAAATTTTGGCGGTCTAAACAAAAATTTTCGCGGGTGAGAGAATATATTTTATACGATTGCTTGAATAAATTTGTGATGGCATTATTTATCTCATATAATAAATATATTGTAAAACAATTTTTTTTTTTTTTTCGTATAAACTGAAACCATTTGAGACTAAGTGCCCATCGCATATTAGTAGGAGAAGTGAAATATACCTAGAAATTATCTCTCCTTATTTTCTTTTCCAAATAACCTCTTCCCCTTCTCCCTCTACAATCGGCGACTCTTGACGCCGACCCATTATCTCCTTGCCGCCGACCATTATCTCCTTGCCGCCGACCATTATCACCACCGCCGGAGCAGTAGCAGACTGAGCAGGAGCGCCGGCGCCGGAGTAGGTAATCTACATCCCGCTTTCCTCTTCTCTCATTTCAACGCTCTCTCTCTTCCGCCTCTCTCTCTCTCTCCCTTTATCCATGCTCTTCAAGCTATCAAGTCTATTTTCTATGTGAAATTTCTAATTTAGGGTTCTTAATTTTAGTAATTTTTCTAATTTAGGGTTATTACCATTACTTGATTTCTTCTTGCCGTGTTCTTCCCGATAACAATGAAAAATTGATTTTTGGAAAAATAATTTCTGAGGCTCGATTCAAACAAACCCATTCAGAAATCACCAATCTAAACTTGGAAACGTAAGTGTGGGGATATTTGAGTAAGTAAATAAAACAATAGGACCATCCGGCGGCTACGGATGGACTAGGCATAAATTAGAATACGATGTGTGACATGCTGCAAATAGATCTCCATAAGCATCATCTGGTGTTGGTTCTTCAATTTTGTTCTCTGCATATGCGATCATCCTTTCATAATCATGTTTGTCCCTTTTAAAGCTCAATTTATCACACGGGAATGAGTGACATGCTGCAAAACTTACATCAAGATACATTGTTTTCTGTTTCATTAAGTAGCAATCCACATGTTTTTTGACAAACTATTTGAAGGTATCTCATTGACAAAGAGCATATAGATCAGTTTTGGAGTTGGAACTTCATGTCTTCTTGCATAACTCCTTTTCCCTTGGGTACTGTTATGCTCAAGTGGTTAGGATTGTTAATTGCTCCCTTCAACACCTGATCATGAGCAATAGGGCAATAGTACAAGAACTCCACCCAACATTTTCCAAGGCTATCAATCAATTTTTGTTTGTATGCATAACTCCATTTGCCATATATGAAGTTTTCTTTCAAAACCCAAACTTCCGAATTTGTTTTATTTAGTTCATTCTTTAGCAATCAATTTTTGGTTTCATCTTTTCAAAGTTCATCTTCTGTTATTTGGTTCTTTTTCAGTTCTTTCAATGTGATTTTTTGTTCTTACTCCAAAAACAAAACGTGAAGAGAGAAGAATTATAGATGTTTTTTTAAACGAATTTAGAAATTATTATGGGGTAATTTTGTATTCTATTAGCGGTGAAGCACAAGAATGTACTGATACTGCGTCTACAAAACATAAAATTAGATTCTATGCTTATGCATTGTACATTGTACTAGGGTACTAGGGAAAGGGAGGGTAGAACTCAACTCGGCAAAATTTGTGACAAGCTGGAATTGTCTCTTTTGTGATATGTTACAACATTTTGAACTATTTTTGCATAAACTTTTATTTGTTATCATGACGAGTCATTTTGGTAGTTTCAAATCAAAATATACCTTTGTGCCAACTTATATGGTCTCTTCATTAGTTATTCCTTCCACATAGAGCATTATCTTTTTTTGGTACATAACAGGGAGCATTATCGTATTCTTGTGTGCCATCATTATGCTTTATTAGAATGGTGTTTATAATTTGACTCAGTTTTGCAGGAGACATGTCTCATCATCGAAATTGGATGTACAGGGATGATTGTGAGAGTTTTAGATATCTTTGAAGATTTCATTAAGGGGGTTGAGGAGTTTCTTAACTTTGCTTTTGCCCACCCAGAGTGTATGGCTGATGGCATGATAAGGTGTCCATCAAGTAAATGTGACTTTAGCAAATATAAGACACGAGAGTCTGTACGAATGTGCTTACTTAATAATGGCTTTGTAGCTGACTACAAAAAATGGAATAAGCATGGAGAATCTAACATTGAAACGGAAACAATTAATATAGAAGATGAGAGAAATGAGAATTGGGCGGAAGAAATGTTAAGGGAAGCCGCGGGTCCAAATATTGATTCATCTAATGAGAACCCTAATACACAATCAAAAAAATTTTATGATTTGTTTGAGTCTTGCAATGTGCCATTGTTTGAGAACCCTAATACCCTATTATTTTTTCTATTTACTAAGACGGTAACGTGTGTAATGTACAGGCTGAGAGCTTGGGTCGTCCTCCGACTCAAATTGAAAGGTTTACAGAAACCCACATTAGAAAGAAAAATATCCAAGACAATAATGAAAATGTTTGGGTTAGTGAAGATGCTGAAAAACTTGAGGTACATATCATGAAATTATTTAAATACTCTCTATTATTGCTATTTCGACAATGGTTTAGTAAATTGCCATGATGATATGTGTTATGCTCTTATGCTTTGTGGAGATTTATAAGGTTTGTGTTAGAATGTTAGTTATGCATATCAGTCCCTCAGCTGCTGCACATAACATGGAAAATTCAACCTTGAAATTATGAACAATGAGATGATATGTCTGACACAGAATGCATTACAAAAAGTTTGGCTGTAAGCCTATAACAGTCTGACCCTTTCTTCTCAAAGACGTTGACTTTGTACAAATTAACAATCTTACAATGTTTAAAAATGCTTGTACTAACAGTAAGAAGTTTGTTTACTGCCATAATCTTATTTTCAGTGTCATGTTTGCTTAGGTTTTGTCAAACCTGTTAGGAATTAATCATAATAAAGGAAATACTTGTACTAACAGTAAGAAGTTTGTTTACTGCCATAATCTTATTTCCAAGATTGCTAAACGGGAAATTATACTTAGGGATACTAATCGGTTTCATCATTTCTCTAATGGGATTTGCTCTTGTGGTGATTATTGGTGAGCCAAAAGTGACATTTGGCTTAGTGAAGGGCCTGGAGGCTTTCATCTGGGTCTGTAAACATAAAAGAGAGTTAGAAGAGTATGAAACCAGTGGCATTTCAGCCTTTATACCTATATTTTTGTATTGCTATTGAGGCTTCATTAAAAAGAATACATAATCCAGTTCTTTTGATGCTTCCCTTAGTTTTGATCTTAATTAAAGTTGCGAAAGCTCACTCAATCTTTGTCAATTTTCCTAATGAAGCCATTTCCACTAACAACCTGGAAATGCTGAATACCACCCCCCTCCCCAAAATAATAATAATAATAATAATAATAATAATAATAATAATAATAATAAATAAATAAATAAATAAATAAAAATCATGTCTCGAGTGCCATAGTAAGATCACATGTCTTGCTGCCAATGAAACAATCAAACTTCCAGGTTCTTAAGGGGACGTGGGGTATTATGCAATTTCAAGTTTTTGAATAATACACATCTTGTGCTACAGAAAAATGAAAGATTCTGAGCGTTGAGTGTGACCAAAAAAGAAAAGAAAAGAAAAAAAATGTAAAGAGTGTGACCTGTTCAAGTAGTGAGCAGAAGAAATAAACTAGTTATTGATGATTTGGTTTGCCAACTAGGTTGTATATTGTTGTAAAGATTGACATTTCTTTGATTCTTTTAATAGGTAGAATTAACAACACTTTTATCTTGTTTTAGTGGGAGCATTTTGTAAAGCAAATCCCCACTGCTCCATGAATAATTAAGGAAAGTGAACTGAAGCTCTTCTGTTGCTGTGTGTGTGTTTTTTCTTTAGCATGGTCATTGTTAGTGGTCTCTAATTGTTAGTGGTCTCTAATTGCATGAAATGATCAGCTACCATTTCTGAATGTTCTCTTGTGAGAATGTTATAAGTTTCTGTTCACTTTATCCTTGTTGATAAAGGTTAATGTTATATTTTCAAAGCATGCATTACTGTTTGTGATGATGGGAGTGTGGTGTCTACAATGATTCATTACGAGTTGATATAATTAACATGCCAATGCTAGCAGGCTGATGCCATTTTAATATGGTCTGAAAGCCTTCGGTTTGTAAATAGACTTGTTATAAATTAACATTGCTGATAGTACTTTGAATTAAATTTTTACAGGAGGCTTATGCAACCAAATTACGTGAAGTTAATGGCCTGGAACCTACAACCCAAATCAATGCTGTTTTGTGCCAAGGATGTGATGCTGTTTCTGACCCAGGATGTAAGATATGGGAGGTGGTAGCCGGTGGTGCAAGAAAAGGAAGATTATTTGGACGTCCAGGGGAGAAGTGGAGCAAGCGTCCCATTAGCGCTTCATCGATTGATTATGCGGCGTTTGCTGCTTCACAAAATGCATCCGAGGAAATGAACAAAATGAAAAAGGATCTTGAGTTAAAGACATTACAACTTGCTCAACAATCAAAAGCATTCGCTCAACAATCAAAAGAATTTTCTGAAACAAAAGCCTATCTGACAACTATGGCACCAATGCTGGCTGCTTTGGCGTAAAGAGGTGGGATGCTCGCTCCTCCTCCTCCTTTGTTCAGTGACATTAGTTGTGCTACACCTAGTTTCGACGGGGCATCAAATATCCCAACAAATGCATCTCCTTTCAATGACGATGATGGTAATGGTGAGGCTGATGACATTATCTAGTTGATATGTTTTTAGAGAATATTTTGTTTTAGACCGCCATGTGACTACTAGCCTATTATTATATAGGACAAAGAAAGTAGTTTTTGTTTTTTGAAACCTGGACAAAGAATGGTGGTTGGGTTAGCAAGTTTTGGCACTTGGTATATATTTTGGACAATGGCTGTTGGTTACAAGTTTATATAAAACTTGTATTTATGCATATGAGTATTTTATTTATTTTTAGTTTTTATGAAAAAAAGTAGCAATTACAAAAATAAAATTTATATAAATTTTGGGAATTCTATAAATTTCGGGAAATATTTATGTGATGGCTAGTGCCATCTCTAAAGAACATCTCAAAGATTTTTGGCAAAATATGTGATGGCGGTTGCCATCGTATAAAATGTAAAATATACGATTGCAATTGCAATCACATAATCAGGCTTTATGCGACGGTGAAGTCCATCTAATTTGACGATTATATGCGAGGGTGAAGTCCATCTAATTTGACAACTATATGCGACGGTTAAATTCATCTTTGTTGAAAGGAATATGCGATGGTTAAAACCATCTTTGTTGAAGACATTATGCGATGGCATTTTATTTTTAAAATAATATTTTTATTGAAAATAATATTTATATTATAAGATTGGATTAGCCATCGCATAAGGTATTACACATTACGCGATGGCCGCGGCTGTCGCATATACCTTTAGCGACAAGGCCTAAGGCGACGGCCATTTTGATGGATTTTGCAATCGCATAAGGAATATGCGACGGCTTATGGACATTATGCGATGGCTTTCGGCCATCGCGAAAAGTAACTTTTCTTGTAGTGATTTATCTGAAATTTCTCACTTTTCCAATGTGCTTCCAACTGCTCCCATACAATTGGCATGCAACTAGCTGAAGGCAAACCATCCTTTAGCCACTTTTATTTCATGTCAAAAACATTACCACTGTATCGCTTAGCAACTAATTTCTTGAAAGCCTTTTCTATCTAAATCTCTGAGAACCCGGGGCATAAATATTTGTGCTACGAAAATAGTAAAAGTAAACATGTAGTAGTTAAATTAATACTCCCTCCGTCCCAATAGTAGCTGCCCAATTTTTGGGTTGCACGCAAATTAAGAAAATGAGGGGAAGTAAAAATGTTGTGAGTGTAATTTGAAAATAGGAGAGAGAATGAGTGAAAGGAATAGTAAATTATAATGGTGTTGTGAGTATTAAAATAATGTAGGAGAGAGAATGAGTGGAGGGAATAGTAAAGATTCCTTTGCCAAAAAAGGAAAGTGGAAGCTATTAATGGGACACCTAAAATGGCAAAATGGGAAGCTACTATTGGGACGGAGGGAGTATGTTAGAAAAGTCAAACTGAACTATTATTTAGGAACAAAGGAAGTATAATAGTGTTAGTGCAATTTTATCATGATAAAAAATGTAAAACCAGTAAAAAAGGTCTATTTATGAAGTTTGATAAGTCGACACGTAAGTTTATTTTATGAGACGAACACATATACTCCCTCCGCCCCGCCTGATGCTTCACCATTTTGATGAAGCACGTAAATTAAGAAAAGTGATGAGTGGGAGAAGGGTTGTGATAGGGAAGAAGTGAGTAGATATGACAAGTGGGGCCCACAATTTAAATATGTGAGGGGAAAAGTTAGTGGATATGACAAGTGAGTCCCACAATTTAAGTATGTGAAAGGAAAAAGTGAGTGGGGTTGACAAATGGGGCCCACATTTATTACCATTTAGGAAAGGTGAAGCTTCTATCGGGAAACCCATTTGGATAAAAGGTGAAGCTTCGAACGGGACGGAGGGAGTATTTATTATTATGAGACGGAGAGAGCTAGCATGGAATTCCATTTACAGATCATTAACAGTAGTAGAAGTGCATGGAATCTGACTTGTAGAAGTAAATATCTATTGAAGGGGGGAAAAAAAAGAAACACAGCATTGCAATTTTAGAATTCTGCAAATAACTATCTATGTTTTAACGGTAATGATTCAAGGAATTTGCAATCAAGTTGCCCCTTGCACTTGTTGAGACGTTCCCTCAAATGTTTGCTGAAGTTTCTGATTCTGTGAGAGAATCACCAGCTATAATAGCCAAACACAATGATAATCTATTTTGCCACATCGCAAAGGCTCTATGTTTGCTGAAGTTCCTAATTCTGTGCTTTTCATCTTTGATTTTTTTTTTTTAAAAAATAATTGACCATTATAGTTTGGAGTAGTTAAACAATGTGTACCATTTATTGTAGGAAATAATTTTTAATTTGAAAGAAAACAATATGGACTCAGAATTGGTTATTGCTTTTCTGATTTGTCTTCCGAGTCATGATTACATGGCTATTTATACTTGCCAAGAGATGACTCTAGAATACATTAATTTAGAGACTTATCTAGACTAATTAATTAAGACTTTATCTAGATAAAGTAGGACTAGAATGTTCATGAACTAAAATGAAACATGGTTCATGAACTAGATAAATGAACTATGTATGAGAAAGTGCATTAACTTCCAACACTCCCCCTTAATGCACTTGCTTGACAACTCCAATGAGCTCACTAAGATAACAAAACCTTTCTCTCGGAAGTGACTTGGTGAAGATATCCGCAAGCTGCTCTTGTGACTTGCAATACTTCAGCTGAAACTCACCTCCTTCAATTGCTTCACGAATAAAATGATACTTGATGGCTATATGCTTTGTTCGCTGCTAATGATTGATTGGATTTTTTTGCAATGGCAATGGCTGACTGATTGTCATAGAAGAGTGTGGTTCCTTCTACTTGTCTTTCTCCAACATCTTCAAGAATTCTCCTTAACCAAATCGCTTGGGATGTTGCCATAGCTGCAGCTACATACTCCGCTTCTGCAGTTGATTGTGCGACAACATTTTGCTTCTTCGACAACCAAGAGCAAGTACTTGAACCCACGAGAAAAGCATAGCCAGACGTACTTTTCATGTCCTCGATACTTCCAGCCCAGTCACTATCTGAATATGCAGTCAAAAGTGGGCCTTTTGTTGCCTTGTAACATATGCCATAATCCAACGTTCCTTGCAAGTATCTTAACACCCTCTTGGCAGCACCAAAGTGAACTTGACTTGGTTCTTGCATAAACTGTGAGAGCATACTTGCAGCGAACATAACGTATGGCCTTATTGCTGTAAGATACAATAAGCTCCCAAGTCTTTCTTGAAAAATCGTCAATAAAAGTCAAAAAGTACCTTTGTTTGCCCAAAGACAATATCTTCATTGCTCCACATATATCTGTATGGACAAGTTCCAATGGTCTCCTTGCTCTCCACGACTTTTCTATCGGAAATGGCCTTTTTTTATGCTTCCCCATTATGCAACTTTCACACGGATCCATCTTTGATTGAATCTCCGGAAGGCCTCTCACCATGTTCTTTTTCTTGAGAAGCTTCAATCCTTGAAAGTTTAAATGGCAAAATCTTTTGTGCCAAAGCCAAGAGTCATCAACAACTTCTAACTTGAATGCATTGTAGTGAAAATGATTAGGAAAATTCCTATTACTCTCCATCTTCACCTCAGCAATGGGATTATTCAGGTTCTTCTTGTCAAATATTTTACATGCGCTATCTTTAAAAACAAGATGATAGCCATGCTCCAACAACTGACCAACACTTAACAAATTCTCTTTTAAATCTGGAACCAAGAGGACATCATGAATGTACTTGAGACCTCTTTTGGTATTAACACCAATGGTACTTTACCTTTAACATCAACAACAACCCCATTACCCATTGCGACCTTCGACTTGACTTAAGTATCTAAGTTGACAAAAACTTCTTCGTTTCTACACATATGATTACAACAACCACTATCTATATACCAAATATTCTCCTTTTCATGACGGGCTGCCTGGCACGCATAAAATAAATTTTCTTTTCTTTCCTCTTTCTTTTCAGAAAAATTCGCATTTTCTATTTTCTTAAATTTACAATCTTTCTCAATATGCCCAAATCTATTACAAAAACGACATTGGGGTTTCCTTTAAGCCAACATTTTTTCAGCAGTATGACTAGTCTTTTTGCACACATTGCAGAAGAATTTTGATTTAAAGGAAGTCGTACCTTTCTCATTAATCCCCCAGCTTTTATCTCCGAACCTTCATATTTCTTCTTCCTCCAATCCTGCTTCATTTGGTCTTGACTATTGCCTCCCTTTTTTTAGTCTTCTTGTTGTTTCACCAGTTTTGCCTTGGATTGAAACGCATTCTCGCTCGACTTTTGGCCTGCTTGAATCTTCTCTTCTCATGAGCTTTAAGAGAACCCATCAAATCTTTGACGGACAAGTAGGGGGTAGGGGGTGAAGATTTTTTTGTAGAAATCAATATAATTCTTTACTGATGAAAATGTCTCAATTGAAGAAAAGTACTTTATATGATAGAAACATGAGAGTTACGGACAAGTCAGGCATCTTTGTAAAATATTAATAATTTGTAAACCGAGTTACGAACGTGGGTTATGGCCGAGAAATGCCCAATGGAGTGGCCCCAAAATATAATCCATACAAGTATAAATTACGACGAAGTGGGTGGGCCTTCCTAACCTTTGTTCGTCATTCTTTCTCGTCATTTCCCACTATTTCGTCCTATATATAGAAGAGTGAATAATTACTAAGGCAAAAAATTCATATATGCCGACAAGGCACCTCTCATATGCCGAGCAAGGCACATAACAAGGCCGACGTATGCCTAATCCAGAGACGAGCAGACCTTCCTCGATCACCATTCAATACAAGGAAATGGGCTTCCCCATCCTTATTTATCTCTTCCTCGGCGTCAATTCATGCCGACCAAGCAACACATACTGAGAAACCTGCCTACAAGGCGCACGTGAAGATTACTATTATCTAATTCTACTCAAATAATGAATGTAAACAGTTATAATCTCACTAGGATTATAACCACCTCTCACACGCTTTCTTATCCAACAAGAACTCTACAAGGCTATGCCTATAAATACAAGCCATAATTCTCATTATTTAGATAATGCATCTTTTGACTCCAAACTCTTGTCAATTGATTTCTCGCTCTAAACACAAATACTTACTCTCAAGCCGGAGGGCATTCGATGGTGACGCCCCGACTTAGTTTACGTGTTTGTTCTTTTTTTTCCAAGCTATTCAATCATCAAGGATAAACCTGCCGCTGGAACGTTTTTGGCATCATCAATTGGTTGCATTGCCGGGAAACGATTCAAAACACCCATTGAATAGCTTGAAAAATTCTCGTTTGACTCTCCTAATACTAATGGAAGACGGACATACTGCTAGTGTTACTCCTGAACATGATAACGTTATTGTGGAAGAGATTCATGGCAACACAAGGACTGCTTTTCCTCTTATTAATGCGGAACTGCCTCCTCCACCACCGCTGATTGATGGACTACCCCCCTAGGAATGAATCTGTGTTATAGGGGACATTCAATAACTGAGATAGTGCAGACAAACCCTCCTCATCGTCGGCCCCAAGGAAGTCCTGTCGGTAGCCAAACGACGAGGAATGCTGCCCCCCCCCCCCCACAGGTTGATTGCAAAACTCTATTGCATCAACAGATGGAAACTTTGCAACGCATTTATGAAACACAAAATGCCTTGCTGCAATTGGATCCTAAGCACTCTCTGGCTGAATTTATGAGGCCTACGAGGACTGGAAATTCCCTTAGAAGGGAAAGCCAGCTTGACAAGCGTAGTAGTAGGGGGAATAGAGAAATCTTCTTCCTGGCCAACATCCCCCTCGTCACGGCACTGCTGCTAAGCAAAAACCCCAAGATCTCCCTCCTCGTCATAAGGCACATGGGAATGGCAACATAATAAATGAGGTAGATTTGAGAAGTCATTTGAACCACTAAAGGAAACATGAGGTTGACTCTGCTTACTTGAGAGCAAGGCTTAGTCAGACAAGACAAAAATCCCCTCCTCGTTATAATCCATCTCCTCGGCATAGGAGCCATCCACGGCCTATGAGCCCTCCTCGTCACAGATCCCCTCCTCGCCTAGAAATGGCACCTATAAGGGATAGAACACCATCCGGACATGGGGGCAATCACTAGTAACATGAGCAAAACAGTAGAGTGAACGGGCATAGAAAGAAAGAAAGAACCCCACCGGTGAACTTATCTCTAGCCTCTCCCCTCCAGCGAATCATGGCCGGAAAGATCTCCGGATCACTCTGTTGGTTCCAAGGAAAGAACCCAATCACCTCACAGAACCAGACCTGCATGTTCAAGACAAAAAGGGTCATTTCTCTCATAAAAATCTCAAGACAGAAAAATAAAAGAGAGAAAAGAAAGTGAGAATACCTCCAAAGCAAAAGAAAAACAATCCATCGAAGCAGCCTTGTTTCGGCTGTACAAGTCCAAAGAGAAATAGAGCTCAGCCAATCCGACCTCACCCCAAGAGACCGCCCCAACCTCATCTAAATTCTCCAAAGAGTCAAGAAGGCAAAGCATCGCCAACGTCCCAGAGTTCGTAAAAATGGTGACAGACAGCATCAACCACAGAAAAGCTCTCGCGAGCTGGTGGGCAGTCACCTCATTGGCGGCAAACCCCTGCATACAATCCAGAACCGCTACCTCGACAAACCTCGTCTCCATCCCAAGCCCATTAGGACGAAGGTCAAATCCCACCAAAGCTCTGAAATCGGCCGCATAAATGTGATCTCTCCAGGTCACAGGCCTCCCAGTAAACTGCAAGTCTGTGATAGCAGTGAAATCGGCCAGAGTCACCGTAATCTCTTCTCAGCTAAGATGAAAGCTGTGAGTAATGTCCCACCAGAACTCTGAAAGGGCCTGGACCAGCCCCTTACTCTTAGAGGTCACATGAATGCCTCTACCAAAAGCATCAATGAAAGAATCAAGCCCGGTAGCCATCACCTTCTGCTTGGGATTCACCCCATCCTTCTCGAAGTTGGGCATCCTATCCCACAACTTCACAGCCACCTCAGCGGGTCCCGTCGACTTGTTCTCCTGTAGGAAAACACAACAAAAAATGTGTCAGTCCTTCATCTCATCTCAAAAGCATGCATAAATTCAAAAGTGCACATATTTTCAAAGAAAAGCGTTCCTAAGAGATTTCTAGCATCCTTTACTTAGAAAACGTGTCCTTCATCATTTGAAGCACGTCATGTCGAGCACATTGCTCTCTCAAGCACAAATTTCCAATTTTCACAAAATTCTTTGCACATAAGCTTTAATTTTACAAAGTGGCATGCATGAATCCTTTTCATCTTCCAAAATCTTGCTTTCCCATCCATGATCAGAAATTGACCTAGTTCTAACACATACAAGGACTCCGTCACATTTTAAACATTATTTTTCTTACTTTATTTTCAAAAAATGAGTCATTCTCATATTTTTTTCAAATGAATTGCACATGCATGTTCATTTATGTCCTTAACCTCATAGGTCAATCATCAAATTTCCAAAATAATCAACAAAAACAGCAGAAAATTCGAAAAATTCCTAAAAATTGCGCCAAGCCCTAAATCAATAGAAATTCAATCAAAATTGATAAAATCAAGCAAATCAAGAATGCTTACCGTAATAGATTGAGGTTTCGTCAATTTGTGCTCCCTCTCCCCGGGATAGAGCTCGAAAGGAGGTGTGTTGAAGTTGTACTTTCGCTCGATTCGAACGAATTCCCTCCTCCTCCTCCTCCTCCTAGTGGCCTCCGACAAGTTTCTACGCGCTTGCCTAGGCACAATATTCCCCTCCGGATCCATCACGAGCGGTAGAAGCAAGGAAATTGGAGACTTTCGAAAAATTCTCTCTCTACTCTCTCTTCTCCTCGACAGAAACAGAAACAACAATGGCACCCTTGCCCTTTTCAATTCTGTTTAAATAATCTGGTGAAATTAGATTTCAAGTCGGACGGCTTCTTTTTCCCCATCTCTCCCTGGGTGGCTTCATCCGCTCTGAGCTGAATTTACACTTTTTCCCCTGGACTTTCCACTTAGGCATACAATTCCCGTTATCTCTTAAACAGAGTAACGCTTTTTCCCAAGGATACCCATTATCTCTAAGGAGAATAAACTTTCCTCTTGAAGCGCCTCCGTTACTTCCGTTATAACGAAACAACACTAGGTGACATCCTCCGAATTGTCAAAACTCAAACTTTAGCTACCTCTATCCCATAGATAGTGAAGTATGCTTAAATTTTCCAACTTTAGCTACCTCTATCCCATAGATAGTGAATTACGCTTCAGTTTTCCAAACTTTAGCTACCTCTATCTCCTAGATAGTGAAGGACGCTTTAGTTTTCCAAGCTTTAGCTACCTCTATCTCCTAGATAGTGAAGTATGCTTCAGTTTTCCAAAACTTTAGCTACCTCTATCTTCTCAATAGCGACGTAAGCTTTAGTTTCTTCAGGTGACAACCTCCATTAATTGTCAATCAGGTGACAACCTCCATTAATTGTCAATCAGGTGACAACCTCCATTAATTGTCAAATCAGGTGACAACCTCCATTAATTGTCAAATCAGATGACTCCTCCACGAATCGTCAAAACCTCAAGGATCCTAGACATGTTCCTAACTATCTAGTGAGACTTGAACTACGACCAAGGCTTGATTCCTTCGGGATACGTAGGTAGCCTTTTATAATGGTTCAGCCATCCGACCACATTGGTCACCCTTTTCATTCATCACTCCTCAGTGGTGCATGAGCCTTTCATAAAGGTCCAGCCATTCGACCACATTGGTCACCCTCTTCCTTCATCACTCCTCAGTGGTGAAGTAGACCCTCAAAAAGGTCCAGCTATCCGATCACATTGGTCACTCCCTTCATCTGGCATATCCCACTAGGATCAGCCATTTGACCTCCTAGGTCACTTTCCTTCCATCTTCCTAGCAAGATACCAGTTTCTTTTCGCCATTCCCCAGTGAATCCCGAACTACGACCTGGCTTGATTCCTCCGGAATACGTAGGTAGACTACTTTAGGTTCAGCCAATTCGTCACATATGACACCCCATTCCTCAACGGATCTTTTCCGAACTACGATCTGGCTTGATTCCCACCCGGGATACGTAGGTAGCCTTACAAAGGTTCAGCCACTCGACCACCTTGGTCACCCAATCCGTTTCGGCAGTTCGCCAGATTGGATTCTTTTTTATCGACAACCCCACTCGCCCTGCAAGTGACGTTGCAGAGGGGCTTCTGTAAGTACCCAAATCTGGCTCATGCCTTCCGGTTAAGTTTCCCGGCAATTCCCTGGACTTTCCTAAAGTTCAGGGGCAATTTGAAAACTTTCCCAAACCTTCCAAGGGGTGAAGGACTTGCTAGGAATTAAAATTCCACGTAGTCCCTCGCTGGAAAGAACTTCTAGAATGTCACCTTGCATGATTCTAGAAACAGGCTGAGTCATTAAAGGATAAGACCGCACGACTTCATTGGCAAGTGGTTAATGACGCACGGCTTCATTAGGAAGCACAAAACTGCCTATAAATAGAGGCCTCCTCTATTCATTTTGATAGAGAATTTTGAGCACTGTCACTCTGCCAAAATCACTCCACGAATTTACAGAAGGCAAAACCCTCTCAAAATCACCTCCCTCCTCTCCAAAATCCTTCCAAAGTCACTCCTTACTTAGGAAAACTTTAAGGGAGATAGAGGAACACTACCATTGATAACCTCTCCTCCTTTTCTCTTTGAAATAAACTTTTCATCTTGTTATATTGCTTACTTGCTTTCCATATTGCCATTTATTGCTATTATATGTGATTTATTGCTATAAAGATCAAGTCTTTACTATGTAGATCAACATATCCCCCCTTCCCCTATCACATAGGATTCATGGAGAATTCATCCCAAGGATGAACAATAAGACCACTAATGACTTATTTTAGGGTGGATCCCTCACATGATGATGTGAAAAACGTCATCTTTATCATATAAAAATGTCATCTTTTATTTAAAAATGTCATCTTTACTTACATAAATGTCATCCCTTTCCCATAGACCTTGCTTCCAAGGATTGTCCACCTAAATGGTTCTTAAAGGACATAGGAAAGCCATAAAGGTCTCCCCTTTACATTCCTAGTCTTAGCTTTCATAGTGTTCCTTACACATGTTTGTATAAAAATGTCATATTTACTTTCAAAATGCATTCCCCCATGTCCCTCATGATTGGATCACTCTCCAAGAATTGCCTAGTGACCTTCTTAAGGCACAAAAAGGCATAGGATGAGTATAAAGATCCAATCTTTATACCCCCCTTAGTTCCTTTTGGTAGTTGAAGCATCTCTTGGGGCGTAACGGTGTAAAGGTCATATCTTTACATCGTTTCCTCCATATAAAGATGCCATAGTCGGATATCCCTTTAGAAATGGATGAACCTAAGCCCCTACATCTCCGATCATCACTTGAGACGAGCACAAATGTCCCTATCAAGCTCAAATCGTCTCAAGATGTAGGATTGATGGGCAAAGTTCCTTCCTTTCTAAAGAGTCTCATTCTTGGACTATAAAAAGAGGTGTCCCTATTCCGATCACATATGACCAAAGGTCACTTAATGATGATCGTAAGTCCAAGATGAGCACAGGATCAAAGTCCCGAACATATCAAAATTCAAGGAATCCCGATCGATAACCAACTCATGGTTTATACGTCCGAAAGACCACTTGGCACATTTCCCTTTTATCAAATCATATCCCACACACGAAAGCACAAAAGCAAGCACGAAAGTTGGATCTTGGAAGACTTGCTTTCGCATGGCTCCTTGGGTGAACGCCAAACGTTCTTCCCAAGGGATAATTTAACCTCCGGACCCTAATCCTTTTTTTCAAAGTTTTGAGAAAATTAAAATGGCGTGGCGACTCCATTTTTCAATTTAAACCGGATGTCTTCAAACCGATGTGAGGCGGTGACCCCTTACACGAGAAAGCGGTTCAACACACAAAAAAAACGTCGCAATCTTGGACACCACATTCACAACATGCAGATTACTATTATCTAATATTACTCAAATAATGACGGTTAACAGTTATAATCACACTAGGATTATAACCATCTCTCACACACTTTATTATCCAACAAATACTCTACAAGGGTATGTCTATAAATACAAGCCATAATTCTCATTATTTGGGTAATGCATCTTTTAAATACAAAATCTTGTCAATTGATTTCTCTCTATAAACACAAATAATTACTTTCACGCTGTAGGGAATTCGCCGGTGAAGTCCCGACTTAGTTTACGTATTTGTTCTTATTTTTAAGGCTATTCAATCATACATGATGCAACATGACGATTAATTTGGGCTGATTCGAACATTTTTGTTATCATTATATCACATTAATGTTATGTTACGGGGGCGAAGAGATGATTTTTTTTTCAAAATATTGTTTTTTAAAAAATTAAATATCAAAATAACATTCAACAAAACTTATTTTATTGAATGTTATTTTGGTAAATAAGTTTTGTTGAATGTTATTTTGGTATTTAATTTTTTAAAAAGCAATATTTTGAAGAAAAAAAAATCGCGAAGAGAGTGTGAATGAGGAGAGGGAGTGTGAGGATATTAATCTGCTCAGTTTCTCTATTAGATTGCTTATCTTTTCATTTGCCAGGCGGGTTATTTAGGGGTGGAACGGGTATTTTATTTTAGGGATTCATTTACTTTTGTTTGATATTTATTTTTAAAGAACTAAGTATTATGGTATTTGAAATGAGATTTCTGATGAGCCCGGATCTACTGGACCGGGTCCGCGCTCGGTCTAGTCCAAGGAACCAGTGACGTGGCAGTTCCTAGACCGCTGGAGGGGAGACCGCGGACAAATAGGCCCTTGTGGTCAAGACCGTGTCCCTCCTCGCATCATCCTCTTCGAGGACCATTGGGACCCTGCTCGCTGGATCCGTGCCCGCATGAGTCATGCCCGCATCAACCGTGCTCGCGTCATATATCTTTGACTGCGGGCATAACGTTGACCGCGGGCACATACTGCTTCCCGGTTAAATGTCAAGCCTTACTGAGCAAGTTAGCTTATCGGCTCGACAGAGCCACTTGCCGGCTCTCCCCATCACGCATTCAATGCGGCTCAGTCCGGCTCCTACTATTCCATTTAATGCAATAAGCCGGCTACACGGCTCATGACCCTTTAAGCCATGTCCCCGGACAGTCAATGTTCCCTCCCGACAGATCAATTAGCTGCGGACACGTGTAGCTGGTCAAATACCAAAGTGCCCCCTAGGGCTGATCTCATTGCTTACCTCAACAAGCACCATTGCATTGCCTATAAATAGAAGGCCTTTACCCCCTTGGGCAAGGTAAGTTCCATATACAATAGAGTAAGCTCTTTTACTCTCTAAACCTAAACACACACACTCCAGAGGTATTCAAAGCCTTATTACTCAGTATTCTTACTCTCACACCCGAGGGCCTGAGTTGGAGTAACATCCAACTTTGACCTTAACGGTGCTTGTTTGTGTTGTGATCTAGGTACACAAATCCACCAAATATATCCTAGCCAGATATCCTTGAACCGCTCCTGACCCCGAAAAGCTGTGGCGTCATCAGTGGTTCCATTGCCGGGAAGCCGACTTTCTTTCGTTTCTCGTTAAAAATCTTTTGTTTTCAAGGCACCTCACGTGTCCTAAACAAATTCAGTGCCGAAAGGCTCTTCTATTTTACGTCACTAAGTTTTTCCCATTTAAAACTTTTGTTTTCAGACACACCCTGTAGTCTAAACAACTCGACTCGTCAAAAGACACTTCTTTTCGAGTTATTTTCACCTTTACGTGACATGTCTCAAATTCTAAAAATGCTTTGGTCATTTAACTATAGAGGAGGAAAACCAAGCCGAACCCTCCAATAACAATAGGGAAAGGCAAACCAACTCTGTCTTCAACAGAATGGGGGCCCATTCTCAGCCTCAACAATCCCCAGCTCAACGAGTTCTCCACCGGCTAACCGAGGAAGCCCGTGCTGAGAAAGCTCAAGCCCTACTAAACACTAGCCCAAAAACTCCCCAAGCTCGCATAAAAAACACCAATCGGCCACCCCACTTTCCCTGAACAGATCCTGAGAAGGAAGGAAATCCTAGCCTCCAAATCAAAACTGGTCGCGGAAGCCATGGCCATCAACGACGCGGAGATGGAAATATTTGAAATAGAGGCCAATGGAGGGCTACGGTTCCCTCAAGGGTCACAAAGGTTCTCCCAACGAGCTCCCGCACACTCGCTTGCTAGTCAAGCTGTGGGGGCAAACCGGGTTGACCCGGCCCTTGAGCGCGGACCGCCGGACGGAGCGTGGTGCATGTAGATGATAGCGAGGAAAGGGGAAGAGGCACGATCAAATCACCGTGCGAAGTCCAAAGCCGGACCCTTGGCTCCGGCCAAGGAGAAGGCCGTGACTCCACGGGCTAAAAAGCAAAAGGTTGATGATCGAACCCCGAGTTTGTGGAATTCATGCAGAAGATGTGGGAAACCCATCGAAGGCGCCCGAAGTGTGGCCGCACTATGGACGCCTTCAGCGATAAAATTGCGCGGGCACCGATCCAGAAGGGCAAACCCCCCCAGATGGACACCTATGACGGATCCAAAAATGCCAAAAGTCATATGGGAAGATTTGAGGGCCAGATGGCTTTATTCTCCGCGGATGAGTCAGTGATGTGCAAAGCTTTGGCTGCGACCTTCACTGGCAAGGACCTATCTTGGATGCTAGCCCTCAAGCCCCGGTGTATCCGATCATTCGAGTCGATTCGTAGTCCTCTTCCTCAATGCCTTTGCCGGAGCAGTGTGCCCGCTAGACCAAAGACAGATCTTGTCCGTGTCAAGCGAGGCACCAAATGAGCCTACAAAAGATTATATATCCCGGTTCAGGAAGGTGAGCGAGGAGATTGTGGACCTGGACGAGGGGACATCGGACTATGTTTTGAAGGCGGCCTCGGTAACTCCTTCCTCAAAATGAATTTTGCCTCCGGCAAACCTAAATCGAGTGGAGGAAATGTATGAAAGGGCATCGGCCATTGCCTCCGCCGAAGAGCCTAGTGTGCCCGCTCCACGAGCTTCTGCGAAAGAAAGGATAAGCCAAGTCCGGGAGACCACCCGGAGCCCGCTCATGCCAATAATCGGGGCAAAAACAGAGGCGGGGATCGAAAGGCTCAAAAGGCCGTGGCCGAAACAGGTTTATACAGAGCTCACCGACCCAAGGGTGGTGATCATGAGAGCCTCGGACTTTCCTCCTCCTCCCCCATGCTTCGAAAGCCAAATGAGAGGAGTAGACTTAAATTCGTGAGTTTCACAAGGACCACGGGCACGGAATCGAGGATTGTTTCCACTGGGCGAGTAATCCAGCAGAAAATTAATAACGGGGAGCTAACCAAGTGGGTTAAGGGAACCAATACTGCCCCCAATAACAATGATCAGCAGCGGGCACGACACACCCGGGGACCAGACAGGAATGAAAGAGATAATAATGATGACGATTTTGGGGACTACGACATTAACTTCATTGGGGAGGAGCCTCCCACTAGTAGGCAGTTGTCTCTCCAAATTCGGACATTAGAGAAGGTTTTTTCCATCCCCGCCTTGGCCCCGGAGGAAGAGCTGGAAATTGGGTTCAAAAGGAGTGAACTTGCCTCCACCCTTTTTCATTCCACACAGCCACTCACCCTCAGAATGAGAATCAACCGGGCAAACATAGGCCGTGTGTTGGTAGATACTGGAGCTGCCCGCGACATACTTTACTACCATACTTTGATTGGAATGAGAATGACGGAAGCACATCTCACTCCATATGCGGGCATGCTCGAAGGCTTCACAAACCACGCTGTAAGGGTAAAGGGGACGATTGTGTTTGACGTAGCTATTGGAGAAAAACCCATGCAGAAGACGGCCAAGATAACTTTCATGGTGGTCGATCTTCCTTCCCAATACAATGCCATTCTCGGCGTAGCTTGCTCAGCCGAATTGGGAATAGTTGCGTCCGTCCCCACCAAAGGGTGAAATTTAACACCCCGGGCGGGGTTGCTACCATCAAGAACCAGCCCGGGAGATTCCTCCGAGCACTGGAGGAAAAAAGGAAAGAACAGAAAGGCCAGACATCCTGCCCGCAGATAGAGGGCAAGGACAAAATAATAGAGGGAAAAGGCGAGGACAAATCAACAAAGGGGAAAGCCCTTGCACTCCCGCCGCCACCCGTACCAATTGGCATGCTTTCTTTCCATTCCACAAAGGTGGAGCTCAAGATGAGCGTAAAATCAAAGCGGTTAAATGGGCTGCTGGTGGGAGGATATATTGATCGAGGAATAGAGGGGAAATTGACCGCGATATCATATATTCAATGGCAACGCCGATCGAAGCTGCAGTCAACCCCCCAACTATTGTCATTGACTCCCTGCACAATCGTGAAATCGGCGACCTTCAACCTAACGACGAGCTCGAGGAGGTGGTAATCAATCCCCACTTCCCGAGCAAACGGTTAAGGTTGGGGTGGAAATTCACAGCGAGGAAAGAAGGATACTTATTGAGTTCCTTAGAGCAAATTGCGATGTATTCGCTTGGAGGGTGGAAGATATGCAAGGCATCGGCGAGGACGTGATCCTCCATAAAATCAACGATGACCCCTCCTTCAAAAACATTCACCAAAAATCCAGATATGTCTCCCCGGAGAAAGAGATTGCCATCAAGGAAGAGGTGGAAAAGTTGCTAAAGGCGGGGATAATAAAGGAGATCTCCTACCCCAATGGCCGGCCAATGTGGTCATGGTTAAGAAATCCAATGGCAGATGGAGGATGTGCGTTGATTTCACCGATCTCAACAAGGCATGCCCCAAAGATTGCTTCCCTCTTCCTCGCATAGACGGATTGGTGGATTCTATAGCCGGACACGGGGTTCTAAGCTTCATTGATGCCTACTCCGCTACCACCGCATCCGAGATGGCTCCCGAAGATGTCCGCTCTGTAGCCTTCATTGCTGCGGGCAAGACATACCGCTACACTATGATGCCCTTCGGGCTAAAAATGCAGGAGCCACATATCGCCGCATGGTCAATCTGGTCTTTAAAAACCGGCTAGGCGTAAATCTAGAGGCCTACATTGACGACATGGTCATAAAAACTAAGGAAAACTCCCACGAGCTCGATGTGGAGGAAACCTTCAAAAACTTGCGCCATAACAGATGAAGCTAAACCCCTTAAGTGCGCTGGGTCAAGGCGGGCAAGTTCCTCGGATTCATGGTCAACCAAAGAGGGATAGAGGCTAATCCGAGAAAATCCAGGCCCTATTAGACATGAAACCTCCCGCTGCGTGAAGGATGTACAAAAACTCAATGGTCGCATCACCGCACTTGGCCGCTTCATCTCGCGGTCGGTGAGAGATGCCTCCCTTCTTCAAAACTCTCAAAGGGGGAAGAGAGCCGATGAATTTACATGGAGCACCGAGTGCCATCGGGCTTTTGAAGAAGTCAAGACATACCTCGGGCAGCCACTCTCTACTCAGCGGCCGGTGTCCTGAGAAGAGCTTTTTCTATATTTAGCGGTATCGATACGCGTGCTTGTACTGTTCTTGTGAGGGAGGAGAATAACTCCCAAAAACCAGTTTATTATGTAAGTAAGGCACCGTCCGCCGTAGAAGGGCGTTATCTTAATATAGAAAAGTTAGCTTACGCCTTGCTTGTATCCTCGAAAAATTAAGAGCCTACTTTTACGCACATCCTATAACCGTACTAAGCTGAGGCCCCGCTTAGAAAGGTTTTACATAAACCAAGTCCTCGGGGAGAATGCTAGCTTGGTCTATAGAGCTCACCGAGTTCCGCATCACCTACTCCCCGAGAAAGACAATCAAAGCGCAGACCTTAGTTGATTTTGTAGTAGAATCATCATTCAAATTAGCGGACGGCGACCTCGGAAAAAGAAAGCGAGCGTAATCGAGAAGATGACCCAAAAAGCCCGAGCACGTAAATTGTTCAACCAAGGAGCGTCCGAAGAGGTGTGGACTTTATATGTGGACGGCTCCGCGAGCAAGTTAATCAATGGAGCGGGCATACTTCGATTGCACCCTGCGGGAGAAATTCATGAGGGCCTCTGAGGTTCAAGTTCGAGGCATCAAACAATCAGCCGAATATGAAGCAATCATAGCGGGCATGGAGCCGGCAAGAGACTTGGGAGTTCGTAATATTGAGATCAATAGTGACTCTCGGCTCATAGTTAATCAAATTAGGGGGAGTATGATACTATCAACCCAAGACTAACTCGCATCGTGACCTTGCAAAAACCCTCATCAAAAATTTCACTTACTATGAGCTGAACCAAGTCATGAGAGAGGACAATGTGGAAGCCGACCTCCTCTCAAGAATAACCGAGCAAGAAATTGGTGAGTTGGAGACAAATTGCCAGATTGAATTCACGGAGAGACCTGCTATAGATCGAATACGTATAAACAATATTGAGGATCAAGTAAGGGACTGGGTGGATGAAATGAAGGATTACATCGAGAAGCAAACTCCTCCTCGAGGATCCAAGAAAGGCTAGAGCCATCGTAACGGTGTCCGCGAAATACCTCGGCCTCGATGGGGTGCTTTTTCGGCGATCATTCACCAAGCCTTTACTAAGATGTGTTAAGACTCACATGGTCACCAACTTACTCTATGAGGTTCATGAAGGAGTTTGTGGCGGACATCCAGTGCTCGCACCCTCTCGTACAAGATCAAATTCCAAGGATTCTTTTCGCCCACAATGAGAAGGGATGCGCAGGAGTATGTTAGAAAATGTGATAAGTGCCGTAGATTTGCGGACATCCCTAGACTACCATCAACAGAGCAGACTTTCGTAGTACCATCGTGGCCGTTTGATACGTGGGGGATAGATCTTATTGGACCATTTCCAATCGCTAGAGGAAGCATCAAGTATGCTGTGGTGGCCGTGGATTATTTTACCAAGTGGACGGAAGCAAAGGGCTTGGCCACTATTTCCGAGGATAACACTATCGCTTTGTCCACGACCACATCTATTGTCGATTTGGGGTTCCCAGAGCAATAATTTCGGATAATGGCACCCAATTCTCCGCAAAATTCACCGCCGAATGTGTGAGAATGAAGGTGCAACACCGTAAGTCCGCAGCTGCCTATCCTCGGGAAATGGTCAAGCCGAGGCCGCGAACAAGCTAGTCCTAACTGCCTTAAAGAAAAATTTGGAAGGACGAGGAGGACGTTGGTTGGACGAGCTCCGCATCGCATTGTGGGTTGTCCGCACCACGATAAGAAATTCAATGTCAGAGAAACTCCCTTCTCGCTCACGTACGGGTCGAGGCAATGGCTCCAGCTTGAGGTAGCCCTACCCTCGTGCAGAGTCACATACTTCGACGAGTCTCAAAACGAGGCAAAATGTAAGGTGTGACTGGACGATCTCGAAGGAAAGAGAATGCGGGCACATGAAAAAATGGTGAACTACAAAACGAAAGCGAAGAAGCACCATGATAAAAGAGTAAATAAAAGGAGTTTTTCAGGTGAGACTGGGTACTCGTAAGCGTAGAGGTCCAAGGGACCCAACCCGGTTTCAACAAGCCGTCTCCCGAAATGGGAAGGTCCATATGAGGTTACAAAGATAGTCAAAGAGGGCACCTATATGTTGCGACCAAAAGAGGGAGAAGAGCTTAAGCACTCCCGGAATAGCGACCACCTTAAGAGATACTTCTTTTGAAGTCTTTTGTAATTTTTGGAAGGAGTATAGACTATATATATATAAGGGAAAAGTTATCATCATATTTTGATGCAAAAATCAATTCCCACCTCAAAAGCTAAGGTGGATGCCCGCGTGCGGATGCCGGTGAGTTCAAGAGCCAACATATGAGCTCCTACTTACCGATGCGCAAAGATCTAAGGATCCGCATGCCTATATATGTACAAAGATCCATTACGATCCGTACCGTGATCGCGGGGAGGACTCTCCCCGGCCTCGCGTGACACCACCAAGAATAAGTGGATATAGATGAACGTAGTACAAAGGCCATGATGCCCGTGCCTCACGGACTCTAGTGGGGACAATGACCTCGAAGTCCGGACCCACTAATTGCGCGAAGGACCTCGTTAGGGCCGTTACTCGCATGCCCGTATGTGACAAAGGCCTACATATAAGCCCGTTCACCGAGTATCGCCACGAGACCCTCACGAAAAACCTTAGGAGTTTTGAATAAAGGGTCAAATAAGTGAGAACCTCCAATAAGGGGATACAGATGCCGGGGTTAAAGGGCCTCTATGCTAAAATATGCTCCTACCTTTACATTGCGCGGACAATAGCCTGCGGCCACCTTCGTATGCCCTATGAAAGTATGCTTGCCTTGGCTACTTTTGACTTACACCACAGCTCGCAAGGCTGGGAATAAGTGTAAATGGATGAGAGTGATCAAACTAGTTTAACAAAGCCAAATAGACAAACTGGGGTCAAGACCCCTAACTTTGCCACAAGGCTAAACAAACGCGATCATAGAAGAATAAGGCTGACTCTCACGAAAAGCCTAAGGGTTTTGAATAAAGAGTTAGGAAAACTCAAAAAATGCGGGCAGAGGGCCTACTAAGCTGCTGCCCGCAGAAGGAGAGTATAAAGTTAATTGCAAGTCAAAAACGCTGGAAAAAGTGGTAAGGCAAGAATGCAAGTATTAAGATGCTCGAAGAAGTGCCAAACTACTCAAAATAGCCTACGAGACAAGCAATTAAGATAAAAATAAAGGAGCCAAGTTGAGAAAAATGCTGCTATTAATGATTGAGAAAGTATTTACAAATTCCTACACTATTACAAAAAGAGAGCCTATTCTACTACAACAAGAAAAAGCAAAAAATCCTAAACTTTAGGAGCTTGGTCCTTGGTTGCATCTCGCAGCCTCCCCTGCGAAGACCATCTCGTGCCCGCACGAAGTTGGAGTTGGGGAAGGAAGACGGGTCATCGAGAATCTGTTATAGGGTCGAAGATGGGCTCGGCTAGTGGGGCCGGAGGCGCCGCGAAGGAAAGAGATCTCCTATGGCGAGCTCCATTTGGAAGAACCTGAGCCAAGGCATCCCCCAATGATATAGGGTTATCCCCAGGAACCGCGGTTCATCCAAATCGGCGATCGGGCTAAGAGCCGTCACTTCGCCACAGGAGGCGAGAGAGGCGCGGCGGACGGCTCCAAACTTTTGACCTCGTCCTCGGACAAGGGAACTAGTGCATGCCCGAGCAAGCACTCATCATCCGTAGCAACAAGCGAGCCAATTACGGCCAACTCCCTGCACGGTGAACTTGCCCGTGACCGCAAAAATTCCTTATTTGCGTCCTGACCCCGGCCTCATGCCGAGCCGGGTTTTCAAAGCAACGAGCCATCCTTGAAAGCTTGGGAGTTCTTGTATTCCTCCACGCCTTCCTTGCGGACATCGTCGAGACGGACTTCCCTCTGCCTCCATCCTTTTGTAGAGGAAGCTTGGCTCGTCGGCCACTCGCTCGTCCACCTTAACTTCCCCGAGCCTCCAGATCGCTGCCCTTGGCACATCCCGGCTGGCCATGCTCGAGCTCTTTATTCACAGGCTCCCACTGCTTCTTGTGCCCGCGGAGCTCATCCCCGTGACCCCTTATCCTTTCAAGGTCCTTCTCGAGCTGGGTCATCCTCTCCTGGAAGCCCTTCAAATCATTCTCCTTCTGAGTGAAGGCCCTTTCCTTGTCCTCCAGCAGGGAGTTCAAGGTTCCAATTCTTGTTTGAGCCTCCTCCAGCTCTCCCGAAGTTTGGCCGCCAAGATGGAAGTTTTGTTCTCCACCTCAGCGGTCAGAGTGTCACAGCTTTCACGCAGCCGCAACACCTTATTACTCACCTGCGGGCAGAAAGATCAAAAGTTATACAAGTGAAAAAAATGGTGAAGCCAAAAGATTATTAAGATCAAGCGAGCATCTACCTCGGTCAGTGCGAGGCCTATATCCCCCACCAGGGCAGAGGCATTCTCCTCGACAACTATGCCTTTATAGAAGTCCGGAGAGTATAGGCGGTTCGCCAGCCCGATCCCAACGGATGCATTGGCAGAGTTCCGGGCGTAAATATCCACCCCGGTGATGTGAGACACCTCGGACAGCCTCTTCCTGACCGCCAGAGTCTCCTCGCGAGTGGTCAAGGGGGAAACTGGATAAACAAATGAGCAGTAGAAGTGCCTCCCCAACAGGGGGAGAAGAAACCTGAAGCCACGGTAGGGCGTCATAGTCCGAGGAGGAGCATCCCCGACCTTCCTCGCAGCTTCCTTTGTCCCTGTCCCTGCTCTCCATCCCTCTCATTTCTCTTCCGAGAATCCATTTGATGGCCGGAAGGAATGGTGCGGCCAGGGGGAGAGCGGGAGCCTCTAGAACTGGAGGGAGGAGGACCCCTGGGGGGTGGAGGCAGATTCCCCGTAGTAGGGATAGTCTTGGGAAGGCTAAGGGGATCCCCCGTCTTTCTGCTCACCACGGGCACCGTCTTATCCTTAGTGGGGACCCCGCCCATCTCATTCTGCCTCTTCAGGGCAGCTTCCTTGTTGGCCTTCATGTTCTTGGCCTTCAGTTGGGCAGCACTTAGTGGAGGAGCCATCAGAAATTGTATTCTTCTGGATCTACTCTGGAGGGAAAGAGAAAAGGTTAGAATGCAGTCCAAAAAATCAAAGATAAAGATAAATTGGCAACAGTTATATGAAAACAGTTAGAGACCGATAAGTTCGGGAGGATCGCACTCAGCGCCCAGCATGCAGGTCTTACAATCCGCCTCAGGTGGTAGTGCTCGTGCACCCTCCAATCGTGGTCACGAGGCAACGGCTCTATTGCTACTCAGGGGGCATGTGGGCGCCCTCCCTGCGAGGAGCCACCCCCGAGTAGATCAATAAGGGCTCATCCACTACAATTGTGCCTACATCATAAACGGGCTCCTCCCCGCTATCCAAGTAAAGGGCCAGATGCCTCTCTATGGCAGTGCGCATAGCATCGGCAGAGGACGGGTCCGGATAACTGCTAGCGGACACCTTCATCGGGACTGGACTCTGAGGCTTGGAAAAGGGCCATCCAAACCTAGACTCAATGACCAGGATATCCTTCTCGGGTTCCATCGGGTCAAACTTGTTCGAAGGGGAGAGAAGGTCTTGGTAGAGAAATTCCTAGCCTTGAGCCCGGAATGCCGCGGAGAATTTGGTTCTGATAGTAAGCGTAGAGCCCGGCCAGGGTGGGTTCATAGCCCATGAATCTGCAAACAGCTATGAAAGAAACAATGGCCCTGATGGCATTGGGAGTCAGGTTCATGGGGAGGCAGCGGTTGAACTCCGGGGAAGTCATAGTAGAAAGGATCCAAGGCGGCCTCCTCGCCATTCTCAAATTGAGCACCATAGAAAACTAAGGCCCTATTATCCTCGCGGACATCGCCTCTTGTCTCTCGCCTCAACTTATCCTTCCCTTTATCGGAACGTGTCCTAAGGTGCGGACACGGTAGGCGTTGCGGTCCACGTTATAAACCTCATAAATATCCTCCTCCCGATTGAGGATAGCCACTTCCTTGGCTTTCTTATGCGGCCGTAGCCGGGGTTCGCCTCAACAGCTGGCCGTTTGCCTTTATTGCGGGCAGGGGCCTCAGCTACCTCCTCCTCGGAATCAGGGTCAGAAAAGGCATCCACGATGTTCGTGGTCTCAGCGGCCTTCTTAGAGGTCCCCGCAGCCCTCCTAAGTTCGACCTCGCGGTCATCCTCCTCGGTCTCCGTGCTCGTCGAGCCAAAGAGACCAGTGGCATCACCGCGGGCAGAGGTCACTTCATCCTCATCCTCCCCGCCTACAGTAGTCTCAAAATTTAGAGGCTCCAGCTCCTCACTACTACTTAGTTCGATGGGTTCAGCACCAGGGGCCGCGGGCACCACGGTGGGAAGAACAGTCCTCAGGGGCAGGACATCCAAGGGGTCATTCGGATTCACAGGTGCCATGCCAAGCAAAGATTGGTTTGTTCGGGGTCCATTAGCTCACACTTCTCCCAATCGGTTATCTGTTCGGGGACACGGATCGCTCTCTCACAAGTTCAACGGCGTTCAGAGCCTGATCTCTCTCGCGGGGAAACCTGCACAAAACCCCCATTACAAAATTTCTTAGCCTTCGGTGATCCCCCAGCACCAGTACATTACGATTGTAGATGTACTTCTTCTTGGCCTCCCACAACCGGGGTGGGACAAAAGGCCCCCAATCATCTCTCTCACAGAAAAACAAGAAACACCTAAGGGATAGCCTTATCCACCCCAATCCTACCTTCCTAAAGATACCACCAAATCCGTTTACGGGCGGCAAAGATATCGAGGGTGGATCCATCTCCTAGTTCTATGGGACGGCGGGGTCCAAATTCTCGAGTAGTCATTATGCAAAACCCGAAAGGGAAAAAGAAAAATAGAGGGAGATGAAGAAAGAGAAATCACCCAATGTTACTTACGAGAGAAAGCTTGAGAAGGTAGATTCGGAGAACGGTTGCACAAGAATTCGCAAAGAAGAAGTTTCTCTCTCTAAAGCTCTTTGAATATTTGGAACCGGTAAAAGTGTTTGGGGTTTAAGGGTTTGGTATTTATAAGGCCTACCGATACGGGTTAACCCGTTAACCCGTATTAATTAGCCCACAAATCCAACCTCGGACCCTCAACCGTCTCCAAACGTTTGAAAATTCGAAAATTAAATACCTTTTTGCATTTATTACCCCCTTGGATGGCCGACACGTACCCACGACGTACCACTAACCCGTCTTTCATCTCGCCAAGGGCCCACCTGTTAACCGGGAGGCACGCCATGCAAGGGACCACGTGTCACTCACTGGTGCCTCCCGAACGTTCCCCCAAGCCCATGGGGCCAGGCAACAGCAACAAAAGCGCCAACACTGGTGCTCGCGCGAGGAGCAGTGAGGCGGACCGAGCTTCTAGTAGCTCCTCACTCGGACTCATAAATAATCACACTTGGAGCTAGGGGCCATTGATGAGCCCGGATCTACTGGACCGGGCCGCGCTGCGGTCTAGTCCAAGGAACCGGTGACGTGGCGGTTCCTAGACATTTGGAGGGAGACCGCGGACAATAGGCCCTTGTGGTCAAGATCGTGTCCCTCCTCGCGATCATCCTCTTCGAGGACCATTGGGACCACACTCGCTGGATCCGTGCCCGCATGAGTCATGCCCGCATCAACCGTGCTCGCGTCATATATCTTTGATCGCGGCACAACGTTGACCGCGGGCACATGCTTGCTTCCCGGTTAATGTCAAGCCTTGCTGAGCAAGTTAGCTTACCGCTCACGACAGCCACTGCCTGGCTCCCCATCACGCATTCAATGCGGCTCGATCGGCGCCTACTATTCCATTTAATGCAATAAGCGGCTACACGGCTCATGTCCCTTTCGGCCATGTCCCCCAGACGGTCAATGTTCCCTCCCGACAGACCAATTAGGCTGCGGACACGTGTAGCCGGTCAAATACCAAAGTGCCCCCTAGGGTGATCTCATTGCTTACCTCAACAAGCACCATGGCATTGCCTATAAATAGAAGGCCTTTACCCCCTTGGGCAAGGTAAGTTCCATATACAATTGAGTAAGCTCTTTTACTCTCTAAACCTAAACACACACACTCCAAAGGTATTCAAAGCCTTATTACTCAGTATTCTTACTCTCACACCCGAGGGCCTGAGTTGGAGTAACATCCAACTTTGACCTTAACGGTGCTTGTTTGTGTTGTGATCTAGGTACACAAAACCACCAAATATATCCTACCGATATCCTTGAACCGCTCCTGACCCCGAAAAGCTGTGGCGTCATCAATTGGTTTATTGGATTACACAGATAGAAGTTGGATGAATTTTTGTCCTTCCCCCCCAGTATCCTTATTTTAGTAGTGAGCAGTAATAACTAAAAAGAGGAGTAATAACTGGAAAGAGGGTCTTTATGTCCAACACATCTTGTTTGGTTGCTAGAAATGCATATTTCCATGAGAAATGTAGCATTTTGTGGAGATAATGATGTTTAGCTGCTAGACTGTTGAGCTCTCTTTGTCTTAATTAAATATTCATTTGCACTCACACTTGACTAGTAATGCAAACCACACCTATATATAGTGGCGTCACTCACGTATGAATTAGGGCCCCAAAATCGTTCAACTTAAATGTCTGCATAGGTCACGAAGCCATCCTTGTTGCTGGTTTCTTCAAATTCTGAATATGAACATTCTTGATGACGCCACAGCTTTTGGCCTCGGAAGGTGGCTGAAACGCGTCGGCACCTCGGGAGGAACCTGCAAAACAGCACCGTTAGGGGTGCGGGGGGAAGCCCCGCTATAACCCTCGGGCGTAAGAATCAGTCGGTGTATTGTGTATAAACTGTATGGAAGCTCTCTAGAGAGAGAGCTGTAGAGAGAGAGTGTTTTGTGTGAAGTGAGGGAATAATGACTTACCTTTGCCTTTGAGGGTTATAGTATATATAGGGTGAGAGAGTGCAAATGTGGCACTTTATGAGGGGTCTCAATGTAAATATTTGGTAAGTGTATATATGTGATGTATATAACTGTATGGGACTGTATAAATGTGTATGTATAAATATACCGAAAAGTCAGGGCTCATCAATAGCCCCCTACTCCAAGTGATGATTATTTATGGTCGGAGCGAGGAGTACGATTTAGGTAGAGGCTGGCTTGAGTATATATTTATGGCTGGAGCTCGGAGCTCGCAAGATTGGCTTGAATCACGGAGGCGAAGCACAGGAGATTGAGGTCTAGGGAGAGAAGGTGGCGGCTAGGAGGCTGCTTTTATCTCGGTCATTGAGGCTGGGAAGTATTTGCACGATCTCGTCGGACTACGGTGCGGATCTGCGGTCGCTAGCCCCTGTTCGTCGGAGAGGGGAGAGAAGGTGGCGGCGACAAGTCGCTTTTATCTCGGTCACCTCTCTTGGAGTCACGTAGACTAGGAGGCACGAGACTTGGAGTCACGGGACTAGAAGTCACGGGATTAGAAGCCGTGGAGGTGGAGTCACGGGGACTAGGAGTAGGAGTCGCGGAGACTAGGAGTCATGAGACTAGGAGTCACGGGGACTAGGAGCCACGGAGGCTGGAGTCACGGGGACTAGGAGCCATGGAGGCTAGGAGTCACAGGGACTAGGAGTCACGGAGACTAGGAGTCATGAAGACTAGGAGTCACAGGGACTAGGAGCCACGGAGGCTGGAGGCAGCGATCTGCCTATAAACGCCAAAGATGGCCGGAGATTTCCGGATATAGGTGGGAGAGCACCATAAAATAAGCATAGATCCCGGAGGTAGCTTGAATATAAAACTCGGAGATTCCCGAGAGTCGATAAAGCGGGCACGTAGCCCGTGGATGAATAATCCAATAATAAGAATGAGCAAGCCCCATTGGATGTTGAGCTCCAAATATGCATAAACCTGCAGGTAGTTTGAATATATTTGCCCGAAGGCTTATTGGCGCGTAAATATTTATTAGCTTGTCGGCTTTATAGAATTTTTCTATGAGGATATCTGGCTTTGATATTAGTTTGTTGTTTGATCTTTGCCCGTAGGCTTATTGGATATTTGCCCGTAGGCTTATGGTTGGATCTTTGCCCGTAGGCTTATTGGATATTTGCTCGTAGGCTTATTGGATCTTTGTCCGTCTTTTAGGCTGTTTTGAGTGTTGGCAATTTTTGAGTACCCTAGTACTTGCATTCTTGCTCTTTCTCCAGCGTTTTTGACTTGCAATTAAACTTTATACTCTCCTTCTGCGGTCAAAAGCTTAATAGGCCCTTTGCCCGCATTTTTTGAGTTTTCCTAACTCTTTATTCAAAATCACTTGGATTTTTTGTGAGAGTCAGCCTTATTCATCTGCGACCGTATTTGTTTTAGCCTTGTGGCAAAGTTAGGGGTCTTGACCCCAGTTTGTCTATTTGGCTTTGTTAAAACGCGTTTGATCACTGTCATCCATTTACACTTATTCCCAGCCTTGCGAGCTGTGGTGTAAGTCAAAAGTAGCCAGGCAAGCATACTTTCATAGGGCATGCAGAAGGTGGCCGTGAGGCTAATGTCCGCGCAATGAGGAAAGGTAGGAGCATATTTTAGCATAGAGGCCCTTTAACCACTGGCATCTGTATCCCCTTATTGGAGGTTCTCACTTATTTGACCCTTTATTCAAAACTCCCTAGGGTTTTTCGTGAGGGTCTCGTGGCGATCGGTGAACGGGCTTATATGTAGGCCTTTGTCACATACGGGCGTGCGAGTAACGGCCCTAACGAGGTCCTTCGCGCAATTAAGTGGGTCGGACTTCGGTCATTGTCCCCACTAGAATCCGTAGGCACGGGCATCATGGCCTTTGTACCTACGTTCATCTATATCCACTTATTTTTGGTGGTGTCACGCGGGCGAGGAGAGTATCCTCCCCGCGATCATAGTACGGATCGTAATGGATCTTTGTACATATATAGGCATGCGGATCCTTAGATCTTTGCGCATCGGTAGGTAGGAGCTCATATGTTTGCTCTTTAACCTGCGGCATCCGCTGCGGGCATCCACTTTAGCTTTTGAGGTGGTGGGAATAACTTACGGATTGGCACAATCTTGGGTTTTAACCCTCTCCAATCCATGAGTTTCGCTTTGGTAGTAGGTTGCATTTGGGCGAGGGTTGCGAGCACGAGCAAGGATATGCAGGCTTGAATTTGCGGTCGAGGCAAAGAGGTTGCGGTGAGGGGAGAGAAGGTGGCGGTAGGGGCTGCTTTTATCTCGGTCGCCCTTTTTGTTACGGTGGACGGAGTAGCGGGCGAGAGCAAGGATATGCAGGATGGTGGTGACGAGCCGACAAGCTACGAGCTACCGAGCAAGGTTATGCGGGCGGATGAGCCGTCGAGCTAAGAGCTACCGAGCAAGGTTATGCGGGCGGACGAGGCTACGAGCTGCGGGCAGGTTATGCGGGTAGACGAGCTACCGAGCAAGATTACGCGGGTAGACGAGCTACGAGCTACCGAGCAAGATTATGCGGGCAGAATAGCTGACGAGCTACGAGCTACCGAGCAAGATTATGCGGGCGGACGAGCCGTGTCTTTGTCGAGCGAGGATCTGCGGGCACGGAAGCGGGGGTCACTGGAAGCGTGCGGCGGTCGCGGGCACGGAGGCCCGGGAAGAATGGAAGTCTGGAGTCACGGAGACTTGGATGAGTGGGCATGATTTCGCCGGTGAGGGGAGAGAAGGTGGCAGCAATGCTGCTTTTATCTCGATCACCCTTTTTGGATATACAAAATTCAGGAACGGAGGTAGTTTTCTTTTTCGCCGGATCTCGACCAAATTTCGGGACGGATCTTCGGCGGAGGAAATAATTTTACGCTTCCTCGGATTATGAACATGCTTCTATATTTGCATGAACAAAATTAAGGAAGCGAGAAGCGGTTTTACGCCGCGGATCTCGACCAAATTTCAGGGACGGATCTTTGGCGGAGGGGAAATAATTTTCTGCTTCCTCTGGATTATGAACATGCTTCTATATTTGCATGAACAAAATTAAGGAACTGAGAAGCAGTTTTCTGCTTCCGCCGGATCTCGACCAAATTTAAGGGACGGATTTTTGGCGGAGGGGAAGTAGCTTTTCTTTTTTCGCCGGATCAGGAACGTGGATCTTTGGCGGAGGGGAAGTAGCTTTTCTTTTTTCGCCGGATCAGGAACGTGGATCTTTGGCGGAGGGGAAGTATGTTAAAAACTTGACGAAGTTTTTAACGGGTCATCAGAAATTTAACGGAAGGTTTGAGGGATCAGCTTGTTGCAGAGGCTTCCATATAAAATTTCATTTTTCAAGGTGGACCACGTGGGCTATATTACAGCCATGTCAATTTTGTGGTCCAAATTGATTTTTGATTTTTCCATTTCAATACTACCCTTTTTCCTCCTCTTTCTTTTTCTATTTTCCACTTTCTTCTTCACAGCAACCACAATTTCTTTCTTTCTTCCCCATTCTCTCTCTCTCTGTTTCTCTCACTACTCTCCTCTTCCAATTCTCTTCTTCCAGTAAAATCAATTTCACCCAATTCCCTTTCTTCTTGATATTCGAATCTCACGGCTTGAGTTTCGCCGATCTTTGATAGGAAGGAAGCCGGATTCCCATAAATTCCGGTGGGGATCTGAAGCTTTACGCCGGATCGGGGTAAGAGATGGGTTTAGATGAGTTGGAGATTGTGGAGTGAGTTTTTGAGGACCTCCCGCCGAGCTGCTTCCGCTGACTGTCATTAGTGGTCGGACTGGATATGTTTGGGTCCTCGCCGGATTTCATGGACGCGGTCCGCGGCCACGGGCAAGGAGGATTGACTGCAGGGATATGGCCGGAGCTCGCCGGAGAGCTGTCCGGAGTGAGCTATGCGGGCATAGAGGGTTGCGACCACGGGCAGGGAGGTCAATTGCGGGCACGGGATGCGGCCTGATTTCTCGCTAGCGAACAGGAGGAGGTTGACTGTGGTCAACGGATTCATGCGGACAGAGGGGTGATTGCGGGCACGAAAAATTACGGGCACAGATTGCGATCACGGACGATGACTGGGCTCAACGGAGTTCGCCGGTGCAGTCACGGATTGAGGCCACGGCAAGGAGGTAGCCGGTGAGGGGTGAGAAGGTGGCAGCCACGGGCTGCTCTTATCTCGGTCACCCTTTTGGTTCTGCGGGCAAGAAGCTGCGGGCAGCTGGGTGGTCGCCGGGGTTTCTGCGGGCAACGATCTGGTTCCTCGGTCTGTGCGGTCACGGTTGGTGACCAAGGAAGACGGATTGCGGCCAAGGATTTTGGGCACGGGCAGGGAGGTCGTCGGCGCCCGCTGCGGTCACGGATATCTTGGTTCCAGGTATTTGCTTTTGCCTTGGCCGCTCATTTCTTTTTCTTGTAAATTCCTTGCTAGTCTTTATTTTTTCTGATTTTTGGGAGGTAGACCTTTTCTACCTTGCTGTCTGTGACCCGTGGTCTGGACATTGCGGAATGAGGAATGGCCGGGTGAGGTGAGATCGCGGCCTGTGGGCTGAGGTTCTGCCTCCCGGAGTGCGGCCAATTTTTGGGTCTGGATAGGTGCCTCCCGGTTGTTTTTTCTCTGCCTCCCGGTTTTGCTCTGACACAGGGGGTCCCAAACTGTTTACCCAAACTGACACAACGTGGGCTGTCCTTTGTGGTTTGCCCTTTCCTTACGTCTCTTTTACTCCCTTATGTCGACAGGCAGCATTTGTTGACCTTTGGTATCAATAAAACAAATATCTCTGTACACCCTTCTTTTTATTGTGTGTAAGAGTAGCCATGCCTTTCTTTTCTCCACTTGCTCTGTGCCACTCCCACTTGCCATAATATTAATTGTAGGGGACAAGAGTGGTATCTTCCCTGTACCTCCCATCGGTGGTGCTATTTTTGACTGGCTGGAATATAATTCCGGCCACTTTTTGAATCCATTTTTTCCGGCAACAAAATTACTCCTTTCAAGCTAGGTGGTGGCAATCTACTTCCATGAAGTATTGGCCAGCTATTTAGCTTGAAGATGAGAGTATTTTTGATGACTTCCGGTGGCATGCTCCGGTGAGTAATTCCGGCTGGGTGGTAGGATTTTTTCAATGTTTTCAAAGGGGTTTATATGAGGTAGTGTATGAAAACTGGGTAAGAATCACGAAAAAGGATAGGCTGCTGTTTCTTTTGTGTTTTGGCAGGAAAGGAAATATGAAAAAATAAACTCTAGGCACCTCACTTTCTGGCCTTCTTTTTCTTTTCTCTCTGACTCCAATTTTTTCAGGCAACCAAAAATACTCTTTCAATGCTCAAGCGAGGCGGTGGCTATCCACTATTGGAGGAGTCTTGACCAGCTATTTAGCTTTGAGCAAAAGAGGTTTCCTTGGCCTTTTGACAGAAAATTAAGAGAAAGTGATGGCTGCTCTTGGGTTTTTTGGCAGATTTATTTTTTTTGTATAAATGGCTTTCTTGGATTTTCTCTAGCTTGCTTGAATGTAAATTTTTGGGCTTCAAAGAGTTCACCTGAGATGGTGAAAGAAGTTGGTGGCTGCCACTTTTTGGAAGTGGTGGAAGCCACGAAATGAGCCACTGAGCTCTCTCTCCATGGGCATCTTCTCCGGCGGCGTCAAACCGGAAAAGATGGCGCTTCCCGGCAATGGAACCACTGATGACGCCACAGCTTTTGGCCTCGGAAGGTGGCTGAAACGCGTCGGCACCTCGGGAGGAACCTGCAAAACAGCACCGTTAGGGGTGCGGGGGGAAGCCCCGCTATAACCCTCGGGCGTAAGAATCAGTCGGTGTATTGTGTATAAACTGTATGGAAGCTCTCTAGAGAGAGAGCTGTAGAGAGAGAGTGTTTTGTGTGAAGTGAGGGAATAATGACTTACCTTTGCCTTTGAGGGTTATAGTATATATAGGGTGAGAGAGTGCAAATGTGGCACTTTATGAGGGGTCTCAATGTAAATATTTGGTAAGTGTATATATGTGATGTATATAACTGTATGGAACTGTATAAATGTGTATGTATAAATATACCGAAAAGTCAGGGCTCATCAATTCTCGACTCTCATGGCCTTACCATGATCTTGCAAATCTTTTTAACGACATTTTGGAGTGTGCTCCTTGAGATTGTAGTTGTTTCTATAAATCCTACTTTGACTTGTATAATAGTTATTCTTTCTTTGAGAAGTTGATTGGTTCCGTTCGTTTCGGTTATCTCTTCCTAGGTACCCGAAGAGATATCCCGTATGAACTTACTAAGCATTGTTCACTCACTCTTTTCTTATTCTTTCCCTCCCAGGTAAGCAGTAAGAGGAGTGTATCGGTCGTATGGATAGCGGCTCGGTCGTATGGATAGCGGCTCGGTTCGAGGAGTTAGGGTTATTCATTAAACTTTAAGTATTGATTGAGCTAATGGAATGTACTAGCCGTTATATTTGAATACTATTTATTATGGTTGTATTACTTTAGAATTAGGGTGTCGTTTGAGATGCCTTATTGATCGTTACACGTATACTCATTTCCTTATTAATGATGCTGGTGTTAGTTTTCGTCTTCACTTACCCCTACATCTAGTATGGTTGAAATTGTTAGATTAGCACTTACTTATGAGTGCACAAAGCGGTCTAACATGTATCTAACATGTATTGTACAAACCATTTAAAGCACTTCTCTCTTCTATTTGGCTGACATTTACTATCTCACGAATTTGCTTGTAACAATTTATATATTTGCTTGTTTTGCCATAAAGAGTGCAGTTCTTAACATGTCTTACAAAACTTTGATTTTTACCTCAGTAGATGGACGGAATATTTTTCCATCATTTTCGATGGAGCCAAAAATTCACTATTTTTTGGCTTGAGAATATGATGAAATAAAGCAAAATGGCTCACTAAACTGTCTGCGCTTCCTTTTATGAAGCTGCAGTCAGTCCATGCAATTTTCGATACAATTTTCATCATGGGTCATTCAGAAATAGCCTCTCTGTGCATTAACACAGGATCAAGGCTGCGTACATCCGCCCTCTACCCCACCGTAGGTGGGAGCCTTTGTGGCACTGGGGTAATGTTTTTTTTTTTTTTTTTTCACTACACGCACACACAGAAGTGCCTAGGAAATCCTAGGGAGAGAAAGCTTTCCCTCTAACTTCTGGGGGGGGGGGATCGAATCCATGACCTCCAAGTTGAAGCCATGAGCTCTGGCCACCAGGCCAAAGCCTGATGGTTCTGGGGTAATGTTGTTGTTGTTGTTGTTGTAGATGGACGTAAGATGTTTGTCACATTTTTGTCAACGATAATTGACAAACATGCCACACCCAGGGCATCACAAACCAAACTTGGTGCCAACACATGTACTGACAATTCTTCGGGTAACAAATGCAAACGGGATGACTTGAATACCCAAAACCTTGTCAAAACCAGAGCTTCAACGCCTTGTTAAGTTATCAACTCATCTAAAAGCTTAAGTTCTTAGATAGACACCCAACTATGTAAATCAAGCCTTAACAAGGAGAAACTAATAGCCTACCTTTTCTATTTCATGGTATCCTTTGATGGTTGTAACAATTGTATGTGCAAGTTCAGTTTTGGTTTCCCCCTTTCTTACTTCATGTCTGGTTGATATCAATAGATTCAACTTCCCAAGGGGTGTCCTAAGTGGTCTATGTCAGTATGTTGTTTGTCCCTGGCCATCTTTCATAGTTTAGCCCTGTAACCATCTTTCATAGTTTAGCCCTGTAAATTTGATCTTAACCCATAGCTGTTAAAGATAGGTGAGAATCCTGTGAGAGGCACGTTTTCAAAGCAAGAGGTGAGGCAAAAGGCGAACAAGCTTCTGTAGTTACTGTCAAAATTCCCGGTGGTGTCAGTGACTTTTCATTTAACTTCCAGCTATGAAGAACTTCAGATATGTACTTTCTTGAGCTACCCCAGATTTGTCCCTGAATTAGGTAATACTGAAAACCGAGAGCTATAAATATCTAATCAATCAAATATTGTGCATAAAGGTTTTTTGATAGCTTTGGTGAGAAAGATCGCGCGATTGCCTCAGCTTCCCTGGCCTTCAAGAGGCGCTAGACCCTCGCCTTAGGTGAGCCAGGCACTCGCCTATAATAATTACTCGTATGTTGTAAGTTGTAACCCAAGTTTGGTACTTCATATTCATGGAGCGTCATTTTCGCTTGTGCAGAACTTGATAGCATATGCACCATATCCTGCTTAGACCAGACCAGACCAAACCAGTCACATGATTAGTCAGATGCTTAAGCCTCTGGTGTTAGTCCCGTTTCAGAAGTTCGACAATGCCCTATTGGATTGTTTACATAATGGATGTGAATATGCGAGATCTGCTTGCACGCAGGGTCGGCCCAACAGTTGTAAAAAAAAAAAAAACAGCTGCTTGCTTAGGGCCCCCAAAAAATTAGTGATTTTTGGAGCCCCAAAATTATTACTCAATCCATTAATGGCAGGCCCAATCAACCCTACCAAATTGACCAAATTTTCTTCTCTCTAGCCTTAATCTACAACAACAACACGTTTCTTTCAATTAAATTAGTTGTTAATCAACAACCAAAAATGATTCTAAAATCAAGCTTTCACTTTGAAAAGAACAAAAATCTAACCTTAAGAACGGTTACTGTTGCATAGGGGAAGGGGAAAAGCGTGTTTAAATAGTTTATTGTATATATTCCCCCCGTCCCGGCCCAAGCTTCACTTTTTGCCAAAATGGATGTCCCGTTAAAAGTTTTACTTTTTTTTTTTTTTTGGGCAAAAAATCTTTACTATTTTCTCCACTCATTCTCTCTCCTATTTCACTATCACACTCACAGCACTTTTCAAATTTACTATTTCCTCCACTAATTCTCTCTCCTATTTTCAAATTACACTCACTACATTTTTTATTCCCACCTATTTTCTTAATTTGGGTGATTTGAAAAAAGTGTGCACCTTCGACAGAAACGGAGGGAGTATATATTAACTTGCTATTGAATTTTCTTAGCTTTTTGTTTAATATCACTTACTTCATAGGGCCCCAACAAAAAAATTAGCTTAGAGCCCCAAATTTTATAGGACCGGCCCTGCTTGCACGCCTTATTAGGTGCCGTTTCACTAGTTTTAGTTGAGCTGAAAACCCAAACAGTTGCCTTAACAGAAAGAGAGAAGGCTTCAGACTACATCTGGAGAAAAAGAAAGCCAGAAAGGAAGCCAGAGTAGCAAGAGCTTTAGCAACAAGAGGTTTGACAACACCTCAGCTAATACTGCAAATTGCTGATTATAATACATGTGTTTATCTTGAGCATACCATTTCACAAAGTACTCTTTCCTTTATGCCCCTTTATTTATTTGTAGAGGTTTTTTTTTTTTTTGGCAGATAAGTGTATGTTTCACTTTCTTCAGTAAATCACTTCTCTGTGTTATCTGTGTCCCTTACTAGCATGGCCTCACACCGTCCCAAAACGAATGTCCACTTTTGTTCTCTATCAAAAAGAAAAAAAAGGACAATGAAAAAAGTAAACTAATTGTTGCATGCTTCCCCTTTTACGTTTTAAGGGCGCATTATTCTGTATCCAGAAAGCACACCTACAGAAATTCAATTAACCCTTCCAATATGTGAGTGCACCTAATTGTGCAATTTTGAACATTCAAAATCAGTCACCATGAAGAACCACAGGCAGTAACCATTTTCTGGGAGCAACAAAAAGATCCAACCAAGTGCAGATATAAAGCAGAGAGCATGAAGTCCAAATTAAAAATAAAATTACAACCCTCTAAAAGGGTTGCAATCACAAGCTCCGTCCTATAAATTTAGTCCTATATTGAACAATGTTTCAAAAGGCTTCTTACGTTACACAATATTTCCTCGTCGTAAGCATTTTCCTGACATCAATGACAGGCTTGTAAACCATGCTTCATACTTCTAACATGTCCTGCAATTAAACCATAATTAAGTAACTTCAAAAGAGGCAGTTACAGTAGAAAATTAATCATTGAAATGACTATAGCAGATTAGCAGCATACTCCCTCCGTCCCAAACCTAGATACCCATTTTGTGTTCGGCGCGGAAATTAAGGAAAGTGGATAATGGAGAAAGTGTTGTGAGTATAAAAGTAAAATGTGAGAGAGAATGAGTGGAGGGAATAGTAAAGTTGATTGGTGTTGTGAGTATAAAAGTAAAATAGGAGAGAGAATGAGTGGAGGGAATAATAAAGATTCTTTGCCATTTTAGGAAAGAGGTATGTTAGTTTGGGACACCCAAAATGGCAAAATGGGTATGTAGGTATGGGACGGAGGGAGTATATGCTAATTTAATGCATTCAGATGACACTCTTCAAGCCCTCCGTCCCAAAATAAATGTCGCACTTTGACTTTATTGGTAAACTAGGTTGAACTTTGACCAAAAAGATTTTTTTTTGATTATCTTCATACTATTCTAAAAACGGTTACTGATGCACAAATAGAAACACTTGCCATAATCTAGAAACATCTGCCTCTGAAATATGACAATTGACAACTCAAGGTCAATTTTGTTATATTAAAATGGAGGTCATATTGCCAGCAGATATCCTAATCTAATCCTTTGCTTTCAGTCATAAGGATCATGGGACCACACATCTCACAAGCCAATTGTTTTAAAAATGGGCATCACACTTGAATAATACTCCACAACAAAATAAAACAAGCTATCAATTTGAATAGCACCTGATAATACTATGCAAAATATGGTCATCAAAATCAACTAACACCAACTCCACCCCACCCCACCCCACCCCACCCCCCCATCACAAAAAAGAGATCCATTTTGCCTTTCCAAACTATACACGACTCTTCAAAAGAGATTTTTTTAGTATAATGAGCTGACCTGAAAACCTACATATCGAAGACACACCTACCCCTAAAACATGATAAATCAAATTCGGTAGTGTCATGAACATGACCAACCCTTCTTGTCAAACACACTACAAAGATGAGGTGCGCAACAAATATACTCGTATCCTATCTACAAAGGGGGAGGGGATGATTGGTAACTTGGACGCTTTTTGGCCTCTCTCCTGTTTAATTTTATAACCACCCTCTCATTAACTTCTCTCTCCAACCTATAAATTATTTTTACAACTAGAACTTTCATTAGTATCTTAATTATCACAAAACAATTGACATACATATCACAAGGAGACTGGCCAAGAGCCCAATATTTTTCCACCGCAAGCTGGCAGCAAGTCAAGAGAAACTATACCACTTTCATATATTATTTGCAATTTTCAAGATAAACAAGTAGTATGCAATAACATTTCTATCTAGTAATAGAACACATCCCATTTGCTCCTACGTAATTAAGTTGCTTTCACTTGTGAGAAATGCTAAACGCAGGATAAACTAAACAAACTTCAATTACCATTGCACAACGAAGTAGCATAGGCTATCATTTTCAATAGCAGTTGATAATGCTTCCTAAATATCGTTATTGAAATCACCTAATATCGACTCCGCCATCAAAAAAAGGACATGTGTTCCACCTTTTCAAAGATGTCACAGTAATTTGTCTCATTGTTTCATATACATCCATTTAGTAATAGGCAACATAAACTTATAATCTGCATCAACTACATGGACAAGTAGTCCTATGAACTACAAATTCTGAAAGTTTTAAAATAGCATGAAATTCCATATATATCTGAAAAATGGTAAATCAACATTGGGGAAGTCAAATGGGGAAACTCTTATGCTACATACAGAACAAACTGAACAATGAATTTCTACAGAATTTGAAACCGGGTATTCGTCTAGCCAATCATATCAAATACTAACTGACATCAACATTTATCAGTCAATTGCATGCATTGTTCCAGATATTCCAAACAATAAATCAAACACCATATGCATATAGATGTGCCAAAAGTAGGATAAATTACCTAATTCCTAAACAGATCCAACAATGATGTTGTTGATTGGGATGAAGATGAGCTTGACAAAGAACCCTACGAATCCCATCACCACAAACCCAATAGCCGTGCGAAAAGCCACTTTCGTGAATTCTATCAACAGGAAAACATCAAATCATCAACAATCACGAAGAAAACGAATTCAATTTCGAAAAATCAAAACAAACTTAAACCCTAAGACCAGAAAGAGATCAAAAATCACAAAAAAAAATTGAAATACCTCAACAACAAAACATCGAACTAAACCTCCAGATCAACAATAACGAAGAAAACAACTTCAATTCGAGAAATCATGAAAAAATTCAACCCAAAACGCTAAGATCGAAAGGGATTAAATATGCCAAATATTGAATTACCTTTGCGATCAGGCTTGTGGCACCTCTTGACTAGGCGATAACTGTCTTTGGAGAACTCTCTGAGAGGATCGAAAACGGAATCCAAGGCATCCATTATTCCTTCAGATTCTGTAGATCTGTGGTATCGACGTGAAGCTGAAGGAAGGAAGGAAGGAAGGAAGAAGAAGAAGGTGTTTGTTTCAATATAACGACGTCATTTTTTTAACAGACGTTAGTTGAAAAGCTTAAAAACTAATCCCTTGTGAATGTAGCTTTGTCATTACCCGCCCACTTTCATCTTTATTTTTATTTTGAGTCTTTTCGACGTAGAAAATGGGCAGAATAAGCATCTGATTGGTCGCATTAATTTTGGTTTTTTTTTTTTTTTTTTTTTTTTTTTTTTTTTTTATGTTTACCCATTCATGTAGATAATTTGGTTTGATTTTCCTTTTTTTTGGCTTCGGATCCGAGGACCTTTCGGCCGTACTAAAAATCCACGGCATATTAAAAATTTCATATAGACCCACACACTTCCTACTACCGGTCTTATATCTAAGGTATAAGAATAAAATTACTCTTATATCTTAAGTATAAGAGTATATTTTTATTTTATTTTTACAATTTATAAAAAATCTCATATTTTATTAACCAGTCAACTCATATACCTAATATAGTATAAGATTAGAAAAAAAATTAAAAAAAATTATTTTTTTTTAATAAAAAATAATTTATTAACCAGCTCACTTATATACCTAAGGTATAAGAACGGGTCAAAGGGAAAGGGGTGTTGTGTTTATAAGGAATTTGATTTAAGCCTCTATACGTAGAATTTAGTAAATTATGTGAATTTTTATAAGTTATGGTTTAAGCGAAGGGGCCTTAAGGGATTAACTTTTATTTTTAATTCTTCTCAACTTTCACATTTTTTTTACTTTTTTATTCTTCTTCTTTCTCCAAAATTTTCTTCCTACCTTTTTTTTTTTTTTTTAATAGTGGTAAAAAAATTCCACATCACATGTCATATACTATGGATGTTTATAAGATATTGGTATCATCCAAAACAAATGAAATTGGATTGATCATTTAGTTGTAGATATCAGATTGAGTCAATTTCGATGGGAAGCTACACACTCACAACAATATTATGTTCCAAATCTATTTAATGACAACATTCCACAAAAACAAATAAAAAAAATGAAAATAATCATTACTTTTTAAGTGAATTTATTTATATTAAGTTGTTTCATATTGTTATTAAGGATTCTCAACTTAAAAAATTGTTGGTAAATATTATTTCACGAAAAATATGGATACTTGGAGAAGTAGGAAATTTTACCCGTAACTTCCTTTTGAGATAAATCACTTCCCCTCAAGTTTTTCATTAATTTAAATGCCCCATAAGTTCTTATGTAGCATTATATTATATTAGATAATGAATGCGTATCTAAAGTATAATAATTAAAACTGCTAAAAATATATATAGATGGTTCAGAGCAAAGTTTGGGCAAAGTTCGATGGTTTACAATATCGGTTGGCCTTCTATCTCCAAACAGAAGCCAATTTCTAACAGTTCTACATACCCTTCAAAAGTGTTCAGAGGGAAACATTACAGCCCAGCAATGAAATACTTGAAAAACTCGCAACTTTGGTCAACAATTTATCTCTTCGTTCCTGTAGAAGATTCGTCTATGTTTTTTTCACGCCTAACGGCTCGTGGTACAAAGGCAAACCCACGAGTATTACGACTACGTCCAAAGGAGATAGATGATGGAGTGGAGTCTGAAGTACTTAGCTTAGAGACAGCTGAAACAAGGCAATCCATAGTCTCTTCTTCTTCTTCTTCTTCTTCAACTTGCATAGCACTCGGATTTGAAGAAGCCTCCTCTTTCTTGCGTGGTTGTTTCTTCCGTAGGTTCTTTTGCCTTTCTTTCTTTGAAGGCCGAGATGATTTCTTCAAGAAATCAAATGAAGCGGGGAATTTATGCTTGTCTATTAAATGTTGTTGCCTGCTTTTGTAACTTTTTAGCTTTGTATCACAACCTTCAACTAGGCATTCATACTGCCAAAGCATAAACAAATTATACATTAGCTAGCAATGGATCCAAGAATTATTCAAAGTGGGTGCACAATTAAACACTTGAACCCAAGAACACAATCTTAAATACTCCCTCCGTCCAATTTATATTGGCCACATTTGACTTTTGTGGTCAACACAGTTCTGCACATCTTTCTAGAGGACAACAGATGCAGACTTTCTCACATAGTAAGGACGCAAGCATGAACACCCAATTGCGTACATAAGAGAACCTTCGGAGGGCCTAATACAGTTGCTTTAGGAAAATGTAGCTGGTGTTAAACCATCTTAGTAACAGCTATTATTTGCTTTTAATTCTTCAACAGAAAATATTGGACACTTGAGGAAAGAGGGCAGACAAGTAGAAAAGAAAAGGTTTAATTGTGTTTTGGATGCATAATTATCCTAGGTAAGATATATTGTCCACTGAATGAAACTAGAAGGCCCTATTAAGAGGTAAATTTTTACCACAGTAAATTACAAAAAGAAGAAATACTGATCATTATTTAATATGATATAAATTACCATAGGAATTCCACGAGCAACTTTTGCCTGAAAGAAGGAATCATGAGCTTCAGAGACGTGTATGCTGAGCAATCGCGATGTGGGGTATACCCTAGAGCAGACTGAACAAGATGCAGTGTGCCGGGCATTGTAGTGATCTTCAAACTCCTCCAAGGAATTTAAATGAGCACCACACCCAACAATTGGACAGAACACTCCCCTGGTCAAACAATATAGCATAGTCAAAGTCATTACGCATGAAATATAGAAAAGATTTAACAAGTATCATCTCTCTTTAAAAGCGCATTTAATTTTTTTTGCAGTTACCGCTAATTCTGTCAATAGCCCAATGAGGCTGATATTTGTCATCCCAAGCTTACAAAATGAACCAACGCTCGAGCAGTAATTAATCCAAATTCGTATCAGATACAACTACAGGATTTTTAACCAAGAAATCCAGATAAAAAGATCAACATACAAAAAATTGTATACTAACAGGCATGCTGGATTGTACTTTGTGAATTCTGCTTATAAACTGGCTTGTTCTCGTACAGTTTATGTAGGGTTCTGAGACCAGAGAGAGGGACGCCTAATGCCCATCTACAGGGAAGGTGCAGGGTGTAAATCCCGTCCAAGAAACCAGTGATTTCTTCTAGAGAAAACGGAAATACGAAGATCAAGAATGACCTTCATTTATAACATTGTTTAAACAAGTTTACGCTGATCTTTAATAATAAAAGACCAGATGACTCATACATTCTAGATAAAAAGCTTCACATTCAGGAAGTTATGGCCTACACTAACAGAAAACACCTCTTTCCTAGCGAATTGCTTGCAGAAACCAATGTTGCCAAACATGGTTAACTTTCAGCCAAGAGCATCAGATAAAGTAATCTGAGGCATTTTTTTCTCTGGAATGCTCGAAAATTCTACTTTTCCACATGGTTATGATTGTCTCACTTTCCTGTTTGGTTTCCCAAAAGATAGTCCCATTTCTGAAAAAGGAGGCAATAACTGTAGTGCAATTACAAGATGGTACAAGCAAGTAAAGCATCAACTATTAAAGTTTCACTTGTCAACAATGCCAATTTTTTTGGATGGAGTAGTAAGCAGATAAACAAACTCTGCAGAATCCTTTACAGAATTGAATGTATAAATAACATTAGTAGATGCTAGCAGATTTCAGCAATTAGCATGCATAATGTTTACAGATAAATAGGATAAGAGTTCATCACTCCTTAACCATCATCGCCACCACATATCTTTCTTATCAACACAGTCTTCTCAAATTGAATATTAGTTATGAAAGCTTAGACAAGCATTCAGTATTATATAACAGAGAGAGAAAAATATCTAGACACAACTGAGATTTCGTTCCAATTGAACTCTTCTGCGTAAGACAAAACGAAAGGAAAAGTTACCTGCAATCGTCATCTTCCATATTCTCCAGCTCTCTCTTTTCATATTCACTCAAGTCCAATGCAATCTGTAAATTTCAATAGAAGAAAAAAAAAACTGAGGACTGACTAGAGTATATTTTCATTTTGATAGGCAAGTCAAATCAGAGACAGAATATCAGCAATGTCAGAAGTCTTGTGGTCATGAAATAAGCTTAACTTCTTTTTTATCCTGGGGGGAAGGTGTAGACACCCCATTCTGAACCAATAATACATGATTATACTACTCTTGGTCTCGCCTTTGAGTTTTGATGAATACTCATTAGTTTCGTCATGTCTCGTTAGGTTTCTGACACTTCATTAGTTTTGGACTTAACTGATTAACAGAACAACCGAAGAGGTCAAAACAGTATTTCTGTCAAGCTTGTCTCGTACGAGACTAGCTCTCCAGAATGTGATCCGATTCACTTTCCTCCGCCGTCTTGATCTCTTTCTTGACCCTTACTCTATTGATCCGGGATTAGACCAGATTTGGTCGATATCTACACTGGTTCACTCCCTATCAAATCAAGTCTTTGATCTTTACCTTGTTTGTGACTCTCCTAACTTGGTCATCAAGTCACATCCCCCTATAAATACAAGGGTTTTTCCTTCCAATTGGGGACCTCTATCCTACACACGTTTTGTTGCGTTCTCTTCTTGAATAACACACAAAACAACTCTCAAATCCTCTCAAAATTCGTCCATAAAATTGTCCAAGATCGGATCTCAAGTCTTTGTCTATGCTATCCATTGGAATTGCTCAAAATCACAAGGTAAACTCCTTATACTTTTTATTCTCTTCTCACCTTCTCTAATTGTTCTTTAGAGTAGTGTAATCCCATCAAACCTTAGGGTTAGCCTAGAGCCTCTCCAAATCATGTAGATGGTCTTGAAATACATTAACCCAACATCTCAAACTAATTTATAAAACTAACTAGGTTTTACACGATTTTGCTTTACTTAATTATTTTGAACAAGTTAAATTTACTTAGAAGCAAGACCAATCCTAAGATTGGGTAGGATTAGTGCTACTCGGCGTTCTAATCCTATAACTTAACCCCAAACCCATGAAATCTGAATTTGGTTTATGTTCCAAGAATAAACATAATGGCGACTCGAAAAAAAAAAAAAAAAAAAAGATTAGGTTAAGAAGCATTAAGAACGTGTTTTTCACCATTCTCACAGAAGGGAGGAGATTTAGTAGCCGTGGGTGCCAAAGCGTCAGAAATTAACTTCCCATAAGAATCTGCTTAACTAACTACAGCTAAGTCCCTTAAATTAATTATTATGAGTATACCGAAACTGAGATAAACCAGACAAGGATTAAAAATAAGGATGGTCAATATTCAAAGGATTTGGTATCAAAAAAATCACACTCACAGCTTTCCTCCCTCTTCGATAATCTTAACTTAATTTATAACGTTCACAGGTTGTCAAGATGCCATACCCCAAAGTCCTAACAGAACATCCAGCTAACAAAATGATTGTTTGCATCACATAAACTTAAACGTGATCAAATACTTGATTCGTTTCTAATTGAGGAAGGAAACAATCTATGAATTTCACTCTACCACTTAGTTGCATCTGGCAACTGGTTCTAGATCTTCTGTGTTGTGACCACTATAACCACTACATGAATAACTGGGAAGCTCATGTATCAACCTATAATAAGAGCCTCACTTGGAAATTTTATCTGTGTAATTTTTTTGCGTAATCGGTGCAGCATGCACTAATCACTGCATGCAGCCATTCAGCCACAACATTGAGTTATTTCATCATAAATCTCCAAGCTTCATTGCAGCCTTATCCAGAATCGAATGAAAAAATAAAATAATAAATAACCATGCCTAAAGAGTGCATTATTTCTCCTAGGAAGGTGCTGGTGTGGAGGACACTTTGTTCCTATTTGGGGGTAAACAAATCTACTGAACACAATATTTTATTTCACAGTGGAATCAATTTGAAAATGATCTTAATGGAAAGCTACATCTATCAAACTTTTTATTAATCAAGACCTGGTGCCTTGTAGCTCACTGTCCAAGTCTGAAACAAACATAAATATTTTAGTCACTTTCATTTACACACATTTAGCAAATCTTCTATAAAATCTCAACTGAGACAACATAATTTATGCAAAGCGAGAATTTTCTGTATTTATTTGATACTGTCCATATGCAGCAATAAATGAACAAATGTGAGATTAAGAATCATAGGCTAGCAAAAATTAGGTTGAGTACTTCTGTAAGGAAACAATATGCAAGTACAATTTGAAAATCGAGGAAGAAGATCTTGGAAGATTTAAACAATAAAGGCCCTAAACAGCCAAACCAAGCCAAGCCAAACCGAGGGGAAGTTCATCAGTTCTGTTCTGTTTGAAAATTTCGAAACACAGCCCAAATCATGGTTTGGAGCTAAACCTAATGAAGCCAAACAGCTTAAACTCCTACACTTGAACTTTAGACTCTAGATTATCTCAGGAAATGAGCCTACTGCAAAACCACTGAAATAAATTTCTATAACTCGATCAACAACCCTAATTTTCAAAATTTCAATCAGAATAACAGTTTAATCAAACGTTCACCTCATGAACCTAACACCAAGGACATTACATAGAAAGTAATCTTCAACCATTGATAAACAGAAATCAGATAAGTACGAGAGTTTCAAATGGAGCGATTGATCACAAAGTAATATACCGTTACAGAAATGATTGAAGGTAAATACGAAGTTAAATAGAGGAAGGGAACCTGTTTAGCGAGAAGTTCCCGTTCAATGTTGCCGGAGGCAAAGAACGGAGCGTCGGGACCAAATCTCCGGCGAACTGGAGACCAGTATTGAAATTCAATATGGTTTTCCACCATCATCGCCATTTGTTCTCGCCTCTAGCTAACATACACTCCTCTCCGTCTGGTTTCTGATTTTTGAACTGTCGGAGTATTAAGGTCCCGAGTCACTGAGTCAGACTCGCTCAACTTTGTGATCTGGGCTGGGCCTTGAGATTGGTATTTTGGGCCCATTGAGTGATCCATGAAAGAGGAAATTAAGTTGCATATTTGGTTAGCAAACTTAGGAAAAAGCCCATTTGTATATTTTACTTTCATATTAACTAGTATTGCACCCATGCGTTGCATGGTATGAGCAAAATTTTGTTATATTAACATTTTTTGTTTAAATGATGTTATATAATTATAATATATTAATTATGAGTTCAAAATAATTTACGTTAAAAATAATTTATAATAAAAAGTTAAAACTAATGAAGGTATACACAGATTATAATTATTTAACCAACACAATGAATATTATAAATTTTGGAAGCTTTTTGTATACACATATTTCATGATGTGAGGAACTTCAGTGATTATTCCAATAGAAATTGTTATTTTAAAATATTTTTCCTTAAATGATTTATTTTACTACTTTGTTATTTTACTATTCATTATATAATTATAAAATTGAAAATTTGGAATAGCAAGCATATTTATACATCTTTGCTAAAATAAATATTTTAAAAATATTCCTAAATCAAAAGTTTGATATTCATTTATTTTTTATTCTAAAAGGACAATTCATTTGAATTTGAAGTATTCACTTTGAAAAAGAATATAAATATTCTTATTATTCACTTTTAAACATTTAATTTACGATAATAAACAAATAGTAAAAGAAATTTAGTAAAAACGTTTAGAACAAAGCTTTTTATAAAAAAGACAATTTTAAAACAAAATAACTCAATAGAACATGTATACACTGGATAAAATATCTACTAAAGTAATAATTCAATATACATTTGTCTACACTAGCTAATTAGTTAGTGTACACATGGACAAGGCCAACGCCATTGCCATATCCTAGCAAAGCCATGACTATACGAAGGCCAAGGCCAAAACCTTCTTGGCCTTGCTTAGTTAGTGTACACATGAACAATGACAATTGAGTTGCCTACAGCAGTTAAATAGCTTTTGTAGGCAATTGAATTGTTCAAGAAACGCATAAATTGCTCAAAAACAAACGCATAAATATCTAGGTCAAAAAATTACTAGATTTAGCAACTTGATTTTGCTCCATGGACAACAGTAAAAGTATCGCAATCAAAAAATTCACCGAAAAAAACGATTGACGATCGGTGATTTACTTCTTCCGATCAATTTCCTTCCTCCGATCAATTTTAGCACTATCTGATTACCCTCACTATCTCCTCTCTCTAATTCACCAGAGATTAGATCGACGATTTGCTTCTTCCGATCAATTTCCTTACGATCAATTCGAGCACTCTCCGATCATCATCTCTCTCTCCCCTCTCGATCAGTGCGTGTGTGGTGTGTACGCGAAACCTTTGTGGTCATGACAATAAGACGAAATACATAATTATCCTCGCGATTTGGCAATATTTCAAAATTGCCACCGAGTCACTTATAACCCCAATCTAATCTCTGTCTTCCATTCAAATCTAATCCAAAGGCTGATAATGAGACAAAGTAGTAATGATTAAAACAAAATCATCTACTTAGTCAACGTATTTAGTAGCCTTATTATGACAATAATTGTATCAACTTTTGGTTCTTTTTATAATTTGTTTAATTTTGATATAATTAAATAAACAAAAATTAAAATTAACAAATACAGTTAAAACTAATGTAACAATTTATCCAATTTTTTAGTGAAATAAACTCCCAAAAAAAAATCTTAAATCAACACGAAAAAATGGCTCATTTCGAAAAATGCATGACACCGAAAAGTTAGCATAGTCTTTTATGTATTAATATTTTCATCCATATAATGTGGGGATCAATAAAACCTGTAAAATAGTAAATAAAATAATAAGAAATAAAATAAGCATGGAATAATAAAATTTCATCTATATAATGTGGAGGATCAAGAAAAAAGTTCAGTTAGATTATACTTCCTCCATCATATTATAAAATACACACTTACTATTTGCTCAGAAATTAAGTAAAAATGTTAGTGGATTGAGTGTTATTAGTATGGAAAATGAGGTTGGAGAGAGAAAATAAGTTGTTGTTCTAAGTATGATATGCGAGTCTCATTAATATAAAAATAATAAAATATTTCCATTTTATAAAGTATATATTCCCTCCATCCCACCCGACTTAGGATCAATTTCCATTTTTGGCGTCCCACTCGACTTATAACATCTCAAAATGGCTAGTTTATATTATTTTTATATTTAATGAGACTCACTTGTCATACTTATAACAACAATCTCCTTAATATGCCCCTCACCCATTCTCTCTCATATTTTATTTTTCATACTCACAATACATCTTCCACTCATTCTCTCCTTTTATTATATTAATATTTTTTAATTCCTGTATTGGAAGAGAAAATCCTAAATCGGATTAGACGTAGGGAGTAATTTGTAGTGGGATGTCATGTGAGAAAAGTGTGTAGTTTGTAATGAGACAGAATGAGTATATTTTTTAAAATTAAATAAATAATCCCAAAAGTATCCATGTTGTTGTTTTTTTTTTTTTGTGAAAAAATCCATATTAATGTTAAAAAAAAATAAAAAAAATTGACGATAAGGATAAAGAATTGACAAAAATGATCTTATTAAATTGAATATAATCTCAATTCTTTTGCAAGATATTTTAGTTCTTTTATTTTCAAACATTTATTAGGACAACATTAAAAATGCTCTCAACAATAACTTCTAGAATTATCACTATTTTGGAGGGAAAATCTTATTTTTGAATGTTAAGCATACCAAAAGACACTATTCTTTTTATATATATATATTGGACAAATATATGGCTTATTTAGGCCCGAGATCGATTACAACTCGAATTAGTGTTCGATAAAGCTCATTTGATTTCATTTTTTTTTTTTTTTAAAATAAGTCCAATCTCGAGCTCGGCTCGTTAATACTCGAATTCGAGCAGCTCGCGAAAAGCTTGCGAACAGCTCGCAAAAAGCTCGAAACTTGATTTGATCCGAGTTCGAATAGTCATACTGGGCTCGAGCTCGAGAAAAACTCGAGCTCGATAACTTTTATACGAGCTCGAGCTCGAAACTTCAAAGCTCGACTCGGCTCGGCTCGTTTACAGCCCTACTTGCAACTTCCAAAATGCATAAATTTACCATTTTATTGATTTTATCGATTGTTAACCCGCGACACTAATTAAAATTACCAATAAAATATGTAAATTATTTTATATCCACCTTTTTATAACCCTATTTTTGTGTTCCGAAACACCAAGTGTCTCAAAGTGGACCTTATGTTTATCAATAGACTGATAGTAACGTTTGCAATTTGGATGATCTCATATTACATACCTAATCACACGCTACTGACCAGGCATGGAAAGCTTCTATGTTTAATTAAATTGGATTTTTAATTTAAATAAAAAATATTAAAAATACATATCTTGCAGATTCATATATGTGTGACCATTTCTATTAGATATGATTTTGAATAATTCTTTCAGTATATTAAATAAATTGATTTTAACTTGGCAAGCCTATAAAATTTTAATTAGAGGGTGGCATTTATTTATTTTCGGCTGTAATATTGTAATTTGAAAGTGATTAAATTAACTTGAATTGTAATTATTGTCTCTTGCGACTAAAACCCTCGACTCATGAATAAGAATAAGTACGTCGGTAGAGAGAATAGGTAAAACTCTAAATATCAAAACTTAAGGGAAAAATGAATAGATCATGGCCGGGAAAGGGTCAATGGATTGGGCCCAAAATATAATTCATAAAAGTCTCAATTACGACAAAGGGAGTGGGTCTTCCCTACCTTTGCTCGTGATGCAGGAGACAATCCAGAAGCTGAGGTTGAGGCGGCCGCCCAATCTTCCCCCAGGCGTGCGCCTCAAGATGACTCAATAGCGGGGCTCTTTTCTGTTGATCAGGCGTGCGCCTCGCTCTCCACCAAGCGCCCGCCTCAAGTTGGATCGAAGGAGGAGTTACGTTCGGTGTTCCAGGCGGCCGCCCCATGATGATCCATGCGCCCGCCTCAAGGTGATGGCACGACGGGGAAAGGGACTGCAATCCAGGCGCTCGCATGGCCAAGAACCAGGCGCCCGCCTCGCGTCAATTTGGAATTTCGTATTTAAGTTTTTTATTCCTATTTACTGAGTTTTAGACAATTAAACTTGGGGTATTTTAGTCATTTGGTTTGTTATTTGTTCTTAGGGTATTGGGAGTATTTAAACAACTTTTGAGACATGTTTTAGGCAGTTTTTTGATGAATTAAAATTGAAGAGTATTCTCTTAATTCCTGGTGGATTCCAGATTATTGCTGGTGGATTCCAGTATTGTGTTTGAGAATTCTTCGCTTGAAGAGTTCTTGTGATTAGTGCGCTAATCACGAAATCTATCGTGCTTCCGTGCTGCGTCAGTTGGTATCAGAGCAGGCTTAACCTGTCTTTTCATCACTGATTTGTTATGGGGGACCAAGTAACAAGGGAGGAGTTCGATCGGTTAACCACAACCATGGATGCGTTGTCAACGCAGATGGAGGCGTTCATGGTTGCTCAACGGGGTCCAAACGCTCGTGCTAATCGTAATCGTGGTGGCGAGAGAGACAGGGGTATTGAACAGGGCCGACGCCCTAGGAGGGTCGAAAATAATGATGAAGAAGATTCTAGTTCCAATTCCGATGATGTGGTTGATAGTGATGATGAACCGGAGCAGGGTGGTAATCGGCACCGCCAAGATTATAAGATTAAGGCGGATATTCCATTATTCTATGGAACCATGGGAATCGAAGATTTCATTGATTGGCAGAATGACGTTGATCGTTTCTTCGAGGTTATAGAGGTGCCTACGAACAAACAGGTCAAGATGGTGGCAATCAGATTGAAGAGTACTGCTGCGGTTTGGTGGGAGAAACTTGTTGCTCAGAGACGACGACAAGGGAAGGGGCCAATCAAAACCTGGAGGCGTATGAAGCAATTGATCTCGGAACGGTTTTTGCCGGCAGATTATGAGCAGACTTTATATAAACTGTATCTCAATTGTGCGCAGGGCAAGAGGACAGTTGATGAGTACACTACGGAATTTCAGAGGTATACTGCGCGGGTTAGAGTTGAGGAGACCGAAGATCAGAAGATTGCTCGTTACACCAATGGGTTGAAGGTTTCGATCCAAGAGAAGATGGGTTTGCATCAGGCGTGGACTCTGACAGATGCTACCACTCTGGCGTTGAAAGCTGAACTTATAGAGAAGTCGAGTTCGAAGGATTTTACTCCTTTTCGCAGTTTCCCACAGTAAGGTAGTTCTGAAGCAGTAGTTGATAAAGACCCAGTTCCGCAGGCCAAGAGTACAATCAATACTAGTAGTAGCACAGTGAACAAGGCTCCGGCACAGAAAACAACAAATCCGTACGCCAAGCCAACCGGGGATAAGTGTTATCGTTGTCAGGGATATGGCCACAGATCGAATGTTTGCCCCACCCGGAGGACTGCTGCAGTTTTGCATGAGTACGAAGAGGATGAGCCCGAGGTCAATGAGTATGAAGGCTTTGAGTTGGCGGAAGAGGAGTCCGGTGAGAGGGTTGGGTGCGTGCTTCAACAGATGTTACTTTCTCCAAGGGCGAGGGCCAACGGAAGAATCTGCTGCGAGCACACTGTTCTGTTAAGAACAAGGTATGTAACTTGATTGTTGATATTGGTTGTAATGAAAATATTGTTTCGCAGAAGTTGGTTGAGTTTTTAGGATTAAATACTGAACCCCATGAAGGACCTTATAGTTTGGGGTGGGTGAATAAGGGCTCAGAACTCAGGGTATCACAGACTTGCAGGGTCCCTATTTCCATTGGCAAGCATTATAAGGAAGAGGTTGTTTGTGACATTCTGAATATGGACATCTGTCATATCTTGCTTGGTCGTCCTTGGTAGTATGATCATGACATTACGTATCGGGGAAGGGATAATGTGCTTATGTTCACTTGGGATAAACATAAAATTGCTATAGCTCCTGTACTGCGTTTTGAGGAGAAGGTTGAGAAAGGAAAGCCGGTCGTGATGTTTATACAGAACGAGAAAGATCCGACAGCAACCATTGAAGAAACAGAGTATGTTTGTCCGACAGTGATTGAGGGGTTGTTGGGTTCGGGTAGTGTGCAGCTGGGGATACCGAGGAATATGGAAGGACTTACTTCAGGGGTGCAAGAGTTGACCTCTGACGAGCGACCTATTGAGCTCCCTTCTACGAGGGACATTCCGCATCAGATTGACAAAAGGAGACGGAGGGAGCATTTTCCTGTAAGTAATTACAACCACGCAGATAGAGATCTATATAATAATGGGAACTCGGGGTCGAGTTCTTTGGAGGTGGAGGAGACTGATGCAGGAGACAATCCAGAAGCTGAGGTTGAGGCGGCCGCCCAATCTTCCCCCAGGCGTGCGCCTCAAGATGACTCAATAGCGGGGCTCTTTTCTGTTGATCAGGCGTGCGCCTCGCTCTCCACCAAGTGCCCGCCTCAAGTTGGATCGAAGGAGGAGTTACGTTCGGTGTTCCAGGCGGTCGCCCCATGATGATCCATGTGCCCGCCTCAAGGTGATGGCACGACGGGGAAAGGGACTGCAATCCAGGCGCTCGCATGGCCAAGAACCAGGCGCCCGCCTCGCGTCAATTTGGAATTTCATATTTACGTTTTTATTCCTATTTACTGAGTTTTAGACAATTAAACTTGGGGTATTTTAGTCATTTGGTTTGTTATTTGTTCTTAGGGTTTAGGGAGTATTTAAACAACTTTTAGGGCTTTGTTAAAGTTAGTTTTTGATATTATTAATTTCAAGAGTTTTCTCTTAATTCCTGGTGGATTCCAGATTATCACTGGTAGATTCCAGTTCTTGTGTTTGAGGATTCTTCGCTTGAAGAGTTCTTGTGATTAGTGCGCTAATGACGAAATCTATCGTGCTTTCGTACTGCGTCAGTTGGTATCAGAGCAGGCTTAACCTGTCTTTCATCACTGATTCGCTATGGGGGATCAAGCAACAAAGGCAGATGCCGATGGCTTAACCACCGCTATTGCCGCGTTGGAAACACAGATTGCAGCGTTGGTGGCTGCTCAACAAGGTCACAACGCTCGTACTAATCAAAACTGTCATGGTGAGAGAGACAGGGTTGATCCAAGGCTGCGTCCTCAAGGGACAGAAAATCGGGATGATGGGGTATATTCCAGTTCCAGATCTGATGACGAGGTTATTCACGAAATAGATCTTCGATTGGATCGTGCTCGACAACAGGAACAATATTTTCTAGGGTTAGAGGACGAAGAACTCTACGAAGCGGACAAGCATGATCGACGTGTGCAGAAATATAAATCAATCAGAGATCTGAATCTAGCATCAAGGGAGCGAGTGCTTAGGCAGCGACATAGGATGGAAGCCAAATTTTATGCTGACAAAGCCGATCACTACATCGACCTAGAAATAGAAGATCGAATAATGACTAAGGCACAACCATTATACATGCCGACGAGGCATAGCTCTCATATACCGAGCAAGGCACCCAGCAAGGCCGACCTATGTCTCATTTGAATATGACGAGCTCCTACTCTTTTATCAACAAAGTAAGGAAATGTGTTTCCCCATCCTTATTTCTCTCTTCCTCGGCGTCAATACAAGCCGACCAAGCCATATATGACGAGTAACCCGCCTCTAAGGCGCACGTGCAAATTACTATTATCTAATCCTACTCAAATAAGGATTGTGAACAGTTATAATCCCACTAGAATTATAATCACCTCTCACACGCTTTCTTATTCAACAAAGACTCTACAATGCTATGCCTATAAATACAAGTCATAATTTTCATTATTTTGGTAACACATCTTTTGAATCTAAACTCTTGTCAATTGATTTCTCTCTTTAAACACAAATAATTACTCTCACGCCGGAGGGTCTTCGCCGGAAAAGCCCCGACTTAGTTTACGTGTTTGTTCTTCTTTTTCAGGCTATTCAATCATTCAGGATACAACCTGCCGCTGAATTTTGATTGATCTGAACGTTTTTGGCATTATCAGGACCCCTATTTATACCGCTTGGGTTGAGTTCTCCCCAAGAATAGATTTCTTTAGTTGAATTGCATTAGGGAAGAAAATCATTGTCTTGTGAGGTTGTTTAACCGGGTTGGAGTCTTTGTGGGGATATAACACCTCATGCAAATGTGAATCGTTACTTGACTAGGACTTCCATGGTTGTGGCGGGCTCGATCCTTACTCAGATCTCTGGCTCTCGAGCTCGTACCTTTGATCTGATGTCTAGTCGGCCGAGCAAGTGCTCGGTGATGATCTGTGAGAGAGGATTAACCAGAGCTCATGCTCGAAATAGTACCTCGTGGATCAGTTCGAGGTCTGGTCGGATTATTCCGTTCAGTTTAGTTTAAAGTAGGAGTGTAAATGGTTCGGTTTGATTCGATTTAGGGGAATTTATGGACCGAACCAATAGTTATCGGTTTGAAAAAATTTCATATCGAACAAAACCATGAAAAAATTAAAACTGAACCAAACCAAACCGCTATGGTTTGCACAAATAGAAATTTATGTTTTAGCAACTAATTTTCACCACTAAAAAAGTTGGTTGCTAACCAACCAACTTATTAGAGACTGACCTTTTGTAGTTGCTAATATGACTACTGAAACACATTTGAATTGCAACCGAATTGCAACTAGTTTGTAATTCAATTGCAATTCAGTTACAGTTCGGTTACATTTCAGTGAAATTAGCCACTACAAAAGATCTTTCTCTAGTTATTTGGTTGGTTAGTAGTCGAAATTTATCGGTGGCAAAAACAGTAGCTAAAACATAAATTTTTTGTAGTGTTTGATTGTACTATAAGAATTTATTGTCTATGGCTGTTATATGCATAAGATTTCTATGTGATCACAAGGATCAAACACACAGACTATTCATCAAGGTCACACCTATGCACATCTATACATGTAGGATCATCACCGATCTATGTCATCATAGGTAGGTAAACTATGTGTGATTTTGATGTGCTTATATGTAGATGATGATTAGATCATCAAAATTTCAATAAGAAGAAGAGAGATGAGAGAATGAAAATTCAACAAAACACATAATAGAAAATTGGTGACTTTTGTGTGATCATAAGGATTAAACACACATAATATACATCAAGGTCTCACCTATTCACACCTAGACATGTAGGATCATCACTGATCAATGTCATCATAGGTAAGTGAACTATGTGTGATTTGGATGTCATTGTGTGTGGATGATGATTAGATCATCAAAAGTTCAATAAAGAGAGAGAGGGAGAGAGAGAGAGATGAGAGAATAACAGTTTACGAATTAGAGTGCATAGTTTGGATCCTAAAATTAAACAAGTGGTAATAAGTAATAAAACTACTATAAACATAAACATTAGCGAGCCATACATACAGAGTGTGACATCACTCCTGATATAAACGCCAGTAGAGCCGAGAAGAGAATCAGAAGCACAGATGTAATCAACACCATGCTTCCTACACAAGAAGCTCGTCGTGCAGGTCTCGACGATAAAGATAAAGCAAGGAGTGGCTGGGATGGACGCTGAAACACATAAGAAAATTAGTTAATGAGTGTAGCAGAGAAAATGCAAAGGTTTAAAATATCATAATAAAATAGTAGTTCATATCATACCTCTGCCATATCTATGAAGTGTAAGATAACAGGATGTAGGAAGCTGTAAAACAAAAAATAAAACAAATTTATGTTATAAAGGTCATTATTATTATAATAACACATATTTAGTTAAATAATCTTTATAGATTATTAATCTAATATAGGTTAGATCATCTTAGTTAGAATTTTTTATCGGAATAATTATTGTTGTATGTTATGAAATGGATCTATTACAAATATTAGAATGAGCCTCCGGCCTTTGTGTGGTGTCGTTTTCTAACGTTTTACATTTTTTTTCTTTTGTTTATTCTCTTTATTTATGTTTTGACTTTTATGTCATTTGTGGGATATATAAAAATTGATAAAGCAAATAATAATAATTCATCATTTTTGAAACAATATTTTTCCCCACAAAATGGGCTCTAACTAATATTAGTAGAGACTTATGAAAGGTTCTTGTCTTATTCTTCTTGTGCTTCGTATTTTGTCATTTAGTTATACCAATGATTGCGACAACCGAGCAATATACCATTTCTAGATAGAAAACTTCACCTTTCACTACTAGAAATTTATGTTTTAGCCACTAATTTTCACCACTAAAAAAGTTGGTTGCTAACCAACCAACTTATTAGAGACTGGCCTTTTGTAGTTGCTAATATGGCTACTGAAACACATTTGAATTACAACCGAATTGCAACTAGTTTGCAATTCAATTGCAATTCAGTTACAGTTCGATTACATTTAAGTGAAATTAGCCACTACAAAAGATCTTTCTCTTGTTATTTGGTTGGTTAGTAGTCGAAATTTATTGATGTAAAAAACAGTAGCTAAAACATAAATTTTTTGTAGTGTTTGATTGTACTATAAGAATTTGTTGTCTATGGCTATTATATGCATAAGATTTCTATGTGATCACAAGGATCAAACACACAGACTATACATCAGGGTCACATCTATTCAAACCTATACATGTAGGATCATCACCGATCTATGTCATCATAGGTAGGTAAACTATGTGTGATTTTGATGTGCTTATATGTAGATGATGATTAGATCATCAAAAGTTCAATAAGAAGAAGAGAGATGAGAGAATGACAATTCAACAAAACACATAATAGCAAATTGGTGACTTTTGTGTGAGCATAAGGATTAAACACACATAATATACATCAAGGTCACACCTAGACATGTAGGATCATCACTGATCAATGTCATCATAGGTAAGTGAACTATGTGTGATTTGGATGACATTGTGTGTGGATGATGATTAGATCATCAAAATTTCAATAAAGAGAGAGAGAGAGAGAGAGAGATGAGTGTAAGTACGCCAATCCAATTCGCGACCCTTTTTAGGTGCATTTTAAATGATAAAATTGCATTAAGGGGCATTTTGGTAAATTCCCGGTCCGTTCCGAGACTTCCGAAAACATTTTATATGTTTCTCGCGAAGAAAGTGTATTTTAGTACTTTTCCCGGACAAAAGGACCTAAAAGGAATAAATCAGTTTGGACCTCTTGGGAATTAACCCGAAATGTTCCAGAATCTGGTTTTGGCGCCAGAATCGGTTATGGGCGTGGCCCGTCGTGCGACAGCTTGAAGCATGGAAATTGGAAGCGTTGGGTCGTGCGACAAAATAAAGCTCATTCCCAATTTACGTTTAAATACCAATTTTCCATTCATTTGTTAGGGGGCCTCTCACATTTCTCACACAAAACACACACAACTCTCTCTTTCTCTCTCAATACGTAAACAGTCTCTCTCTCTCTCTCCTCTCTCTCTCTATCCGTAAATCTCCCATTGCCGGCGTCTTCTTCTTCTTCTTCAACCAATCTCTCTCAACCTTCACCAATCCTATTCCTCAACCTCCGTTACCGATCCTCACCTCCAAACCTATCCCAATTTCCCTTCAAATCACCGGCGACATTCTCACCTTCTCCCATCTCTCACCAGCGACTTCAACACCGTTACCCTCTCCCTCACATCCCCAATCAACCGGCGATCTCAACCGAACCAAAACCAACCATTAATCAACGTCCTCCAGTTCCAATCGCTCCGACCTCCAATCTCCGCCCTAGCCCAGCTCTTCCTCACCGGAAACCAAACTCAAATCAATCCCCCCACCGTCTTCTCCGTCTACAACCACAACCGCCATCACCTTCTCTCTCAATCCCCCTCAATCGCCCATCTATGTGTTGTTCTCTCCAACAACCTCCGAAGCCAACCCCCTTGTTCCGGCCCTTCAACAGTTAATTATCACTGATGCAAACTTAGCTCGACAACGCCAACCAGATCTTCTCAATCACCTCAGCCTATCTCTCTACCCCAAAACCGATCAACCGTGACCTCTGTTCCAAGCCTTTGCCCAAGTGCACGTGAAACTGCAAAGCAACTCAGATTTTTGTTCGTTTCATCCCGAAGCTGAATTGAAGGATTCAATACCTAACATGGTATAGAATTCGTGGACTACGAGGGTAACGATCCGTTTCTATCCCTCTCATTTACTTACAGTTTATTTGTTTCATTGCAATAATTGTTCCCGGACTTGATAATTGGACTCCATCCGTCCTCAATTATCAAGTCCCAACTGTCGATCTCTCTGTTTAATTGGTTTGGTTGGATGTGATTGGTATTTGTGATGTGATCTCGTGGTATTTGTTGTTTATTGGCCAAGGGAGTGTGGATCTCCCTATATCCACATCCCCTTGGTCAATCCATTGTAAATTCATTTGTTTCTGAGTTGGATTGGTATTGTGTTGGGATCTGTTTTGGTTGTTGTTGAATCTGTGCTCAAATTGTAAGGTATCTGCAAACGACAAGGATATGTCATGCGACACAACGGACCTCATCAGTCCTGTGTAGCGCGACATGACGTGTCCTATACAGGGACTATTATTTCAGTTGTAATCTGTTTCTTCTGGTTTGCTTGCTGTGGTATTTTGCTCATTTGGTGTTGCTGCAGTGTGAGTTTTGTAGGACCTCTGCAGATTGCTTTGTTGTGTCACGCGACACATTTGATCCCTCAGATCCTGTGTCACGCGACACAATGAGTCCTCTGCAGCAGGTTCAATTTCATTTGTAAGTATTGTTTCTCTTAGTTGTAAATGGGATGTGGCCTCCCATGGCAAATGGCTTACAAATTGTACTTCCCCTTGTCGAGTAATAAAACAAAGCACTCTTATGCATTTCATTACATATCTTGTCATACACACTTTGCACACACATTTGAATGAATTGAATGTTGAACATAGAAAGACTCGTCTACGGACGAGGCGTGTTGGGTGAACTCTCGGTTCTTCCCTACACGTAACCTGACCCCCGAACCCATTTTCTCTGTCAAAAAGGTTTTCAATGTTTCTTCTTAAAATGGCGTGGTGACTCCTTTATTTTTTCTAAAATTTCGGCGAGTGTTCATTCAGTGGCGACTCCGCTGGGGACTTGAAACTTGTTTTTCAAAAGTAGGTCAAACTTTCGTTATTGTTCAACGTTCAATTCCTTCATTTGTGTGTGCTTGGTTGTGTGACATTCTATGTGCCTAAAATGCATTTTATTGCTTTGTTTTATTCCCTCCCATTCCTTGTTTCCTGTCTTGATTTGTGCTGGGGCTTGGGGCTGAGTTATTGCATTTGCTTGGAGGCTGGGGCTGGTTCTACCTTTTGTGCAGATTCTGGGAATGTCTCCTTGTGTCACGCGACAGAACATGACTTGGTTGTCCTGTGTCACGTGACATAAGAGGCCACTTTGCAGGTGTTGGACTCTGGTACAGATGTGATTGTGGGCAATCCCCATGATCAATTTTATTGGTCCCTGATTATTGTACTCTGTGGGGCGTGTGTGTGTTGTTTTTCCTTTATTTCCCCCTTTTTCAAATAAAAAAATATATAAAAAAAAATCATTTTTCTCAAATAAAGGAACATAGCCATCCCGCACACTACTTCACGTAGATCTAGAACCCTCGGGTGCGATTGACGGCATCGCGGACGGTGATAATATTCGCCTACGTTTGAGCGCCTAATGTCAAACCTATCCCCCTAGCGCGTTATAGGTGGCACCACACATTTAACCTTACCCAAAACGGTTGGTTTTGACACGACATTTTCAAATACACTAAAATGAGTTATTTCAAAATTCTTAATAGACTTTAGTACCTCCCCCAAACCCTAGCACGTGTGGGCATGTTGCCAACGCAACATGGTTTCACGAGAGGACATGTCGTTCCCACGGCATGTTCTAACGAGAGATCATGTCGCTTTGTCAACGTGCACCGACGAGAGGTCATGCCGGATTTTTCCTTGAAATTCTTTAGGAATACCTGTTATGCTGCCCAAATTTTTCCAGAAGTTGGGGCTGCTCGTCCGTTCCATAAATGCTTTGGTTTTACTTAGGTACTATCGCCTATTATTAATTTTGAAACAACGCATTTGGTGTATTTGTGGATGATGTGTCCGTAGGTTCCCCCGAGATCTAGATTGCGTGAAATAAAGGATTAGCCTTTCCCAACCGTTCATAGGATTTAAAAGACACCGATTTTTACTTGAACATTAATAAGTGTTGCACGAGTCCGTCTCCTTTCCCGCTCTTCCCTCTCCCATACCTTCTCAAGATTCTCTACCCTCCGTCTATACACGCTCTTACTTCTTCACCTCTGCAAGGCTAAGGCGAGTTGGATGTATGCTCTTGTTCCCGACGCTCATTGGACCATATTCCCGAGGCGGAAGTAGTTCAAGTGCCCGAGCGGTTGTCCATCTGATTCGAAATCCAAAATGCTCGGTGCAGAAAAGATTATGGCCCACCAGTCTGGAGGTTCATATCCCATGGGTAAGCAGAGTGCAAAGGGTGTGTCAATCGAAAAGAGGCGAGCTACCCTATAAAGCTGTTTTTCCTCGCAAGCGGGAGGTCCGGTTGTTTGCTCAGATTGCTAAAGATAAGGAGGGCGACTTATGAAGGACAGAAAGATTAAGAAGGGTCCTCACCGCACCGATGGCAACGATGCTCTCCCGTCCGAATGTTGATGCAGTCGATCAGTCCTCGTAGGGTCTAGAATGTCCACTGTCGGACATGAGTCTGTCGAGTCCGCTTCGGACCATTTTTTGCTTTGCAGTGATAAAAATCTTTGTTTATATTCTTACTAGACTCGAGACATTACATGCACACCCACGTTACACTCGATTGAAATAGTCTTATTCCAAATGATCACTTGTGCTGCTCACCGACCAACGCTTTGAAATGGCTAATGTTTGAATTGATCAGAGTGAGAAAATCGACTGATATCCCTTCCAAAGTGGGGCTTACCAACTCCCCACCTTGATTCCCATATGCTCACATACCTTCCAATCGTCCTTGCTATCTCGTTACTCGATGAATTTGCATGGATCTTCCGCAAAGTAAGCTTAAGAAAGCAAATGAAGGCTCAATCTCGTTCAGGCTATCCGGTAGGGGCTGCAGCTGAAACCTTTGACCCATAGGAAAGCCATTACCTCCCCCCTCACTAAACAACACCCCTTCTGTTCAAGATCGGCATATTTGAAACCCATTTAGCCATCGCCAGAAGAAGAGGGACTATCCTTGAGACTCCCGTGAATCAAAAGAAGATCGACCGTTTCCAAGCTCAAGAACGACAGAAAGCAATGATCCATCCTAGGGGCTAGCTGAAGTTTTCTCTCAAAAGCAAATTAAAAAAAAAGAGAGATATAAAAAAAAAAAGAATAAAAAAAAAGAAAAAGAAAGAGAGCCTAGTCCCCAGCGATCCTCTCGAAAGCAAAAGTCCAAGGATTCGATTGTTACTCAAGAGGAGTCTCAGAGTGAATAAAGAGACAGCGCGGATGTCCCTCATCATTACCTCTAACCAATTCCGGCCGTCCTCTCGATTTTTAGAGGATATTCCCACTGCCTTAACCAATTCCAAGCCGTCCTCTCGATTTTAGAGGACATTCCCATTACCGTGACCCTTGCCCTTACCAAAGCAAAGATTGACCTCTCATTCTTAGAGGCATTAAAGATATAATCACAGATTTCCCTCACCTTAGAAATCCCAAACACTTCCCTACAAGCCAACTTCTCATCTTTAGAGGTTCAGTCAGCAAAAGGCCTAGCCGACCTCTCGTTTTAAGAGGTCATGATATCCCGAATTTACCCAAAGACCGATCGAAATCCCGAAACCCAGTCGCAGTTCCTACTAGATGGCAGTTTCATTCCAATATCGTCGAGATCTAAAGCAGATTATTGCTTGAAGCGGAGCCAAGTCCATCCCGGCTCAAAGGACCATCAATTGAAGATTGTGCAAATTCCGTCCGTTCATTCGACGTTGTATGTGAGCATATTTCATTTCTCCTCCGCAAACACCTGCCGTGAATGTCCCACTGGGGCTTCACATCCGTGTCTCCCATCGACACTCTAAGAGGACACGTTCTTTCGATTCTCAAAAATTCTCGAAGGTCCTCAGATTCCCGAATTTCACCGTTCATTCTTTTCATTTGGGATAAACCCGAATTACGGCGACCTGAGCTCCTCCCAAGGAGGGGAACGTAGGCAACCATTACTGGTTCGGTCGAAAGCACAAACAAATCTCAGAAAATCTGGTCTCCTCAAGGGCCGCCCCTATACACAGATCCTTCGTTCCGTCCTTCCAAATTCGATCTCGATATCAGTGGGCTTTCTCCTCAGGATCGATAAAAATATTTGTTCATGTCAGTTTTGGCGATTGACTAACCCGAACATCAATAAAGGGTTTTAAGCAGCTCTGTGATCATCACGAATAAGACAAGTTTTCAAGTGTCTCGACAAGTCTTCTCTTGCTACATCATAGGAAGATAGAGCTAAACACTGTGTCGGTCAGCAGGGGCTTCCATACACTTTTCCACACCTTGCGATGCTTATACTCTCTCAAAAGAGTCAAACCTAAAGCGAGAGTGTCATACAGAAGTTCGGGATTCATTTCCCACCATTCGAAAGATATGCCCCTGCACGTAAACATTTCAGAGTCTTGTTCAGAGACTGATTGACTGCGGTTTGAAATGATGGGTTGCCTCCTCGACCACAAGATAACTCTGTATGCGATGAAGCTGCATGGAATTTCCTCAAGCTGGGGCTTTGGTTAAGGTATCCCTCCGGCTCTCCTTACCAGATTCCCTCCAGGTTTGCTGTGCACTGTCAACTAGGGCTTTGCCAAGCCGAGATCGTTCTCTGCACATTATCTGCTGCTTGCTGTCTCAGACGCGCGATACACTTTGTCCTCACTAGCAATGGACCTGCTGCAACCAGTACTCCCGGGAGCGTCTCCGACTTGCCTAAGCTGCATTGTCACTCATACACTTTTCAAATCCTCGGGAGAGGGTCCGACCCGTTACAAACACTTTTTGTCCCATACACGATCCCTCATTGAGCAACTGATACAGACACATCTGCTCATCAAGCCGTGCAAAACCCTCCTTACTTCCTATTCTCCCCAGCTGAGATGGACTTGTGCAACAAAAGATTAATAATGCATAAGCAAAGAGTCAAATAATTGCTTAGTGCCTAGGAGTGTTGTGTTTTCCCCCGCAGGATACAATAATCAGGTGATCGTAATGTGATCGTGAGGACTACCCCTCAGACCACAATCTTGGACAGGGATTCCAAATCCTGCAGGTAGCAGGCCCCGCATTTATTATCTTCGTCAGGCCCGAACTCACCAGCATCATCTGAAAGAGCCCTAGCTGCCTCAGCCCCAAGCAGTGCTTGTCAAAGAAAGAGCCCCAGCAACCCTATTATCCAAGCAATAATGCTCACCATCCTCAGCGACCTTAAGGCATGTTCCGCACAGCGAGATATTCTTCACCAAGAACCCGTGGGCAGATTTTCAGTAAGAGCCCGTGGGCAGATTTTCAGTTAGAGCCTGTTCCCAAGGGCAGATTTTCAGTAAGAGCCTGTTTTCATAGGGCAGATTTTTAGTCAGAGCCTGTTCCCAAGGGTAGATTTTCAGTAAGAGCCCGTTCCCATAGGGCAGATTTTCAGTCAGAGCCTGTTCCCAAGGGCAGATTTTCAGTAAGAGCCCGTTTTCATAGGAGCAGATTTTCAGTCAGAGCCCGTCCCGTGAATGGCCACCCGGAAACCGTCAACAGCAGTTATAGCCTAAGACCCTCCGGCAGCCCGCATCTACCCCCGCAAGTCCAATGATCAACTGAGCTGCACCGAATCTCAAAGATTGCCCCTCAAAGCACAATTGAGACAAAAAAATCCGTGTCTACTTGAGTCTCCCCAGCAGTGCACGCCAAGATCAATGACCCCGCCGTCAAACCGTCAACAAGAGTTCGCTGCCCAGCAAGCAAAATTCCCATCGCAGCAAAAGTCAACAGTCACCAAAGAAGGCCCCGCCACCAAAGAGTCAACAAGAATCCGCTGCCCAGCAAGCAAAATTCCCATCACAACAAAAGCTAGCAGTCGACAAAAGAAAGCTCCGTCGCCAAAACACCAACAAGAGTCCGCTGCCCAGCAAGCAAAATTCCCGTCACAACATGCAAAGTCCCAGACCAGAGTCAACAGTCGACAAAAGACCGCCCCACACTCAGCAACCGTCAGCAGCAGTTAGTAGCATAGGACCCTCCGGCCGCTACATCAATCCCCAGCAGCATAAACCGTAACATCAGTCCCTTCGGCAGCTACAGGTAAGCACAGCACAGGTATGAAAACATATCTTAGTCAACTACTTTTCTAAAAAGTCAAATTCGCGGGTGACTTCCCAAAGAAAAATAGTCAAATTCGCGGGGTGACTTCCCAAAGAAAAACAGTCAAATTCGCGGGTGACTCCCTAAGAAAAACGTCAAATTCGCGGGTGACTTCCCAAAGAAAAATAGTCAAATTCGCGGGGTGACTTCCCAAAGAAAAACAGTCAAATTCGCGGGTGACTCCCTAAGAAAAACGTCAGATCGCGGGTGACTTCCCAAAGAAAAACAGTCAAATTCGCGGGTGACTCCCTAAGAAAAACGTCAAATTCGCGGGTGACTTCCCAAAGAAAAATAGTCATATTCGCGGGGTGACTTCCCAAATAAAAACAGTCAAATTCGCGGGTGACTCCCTAAGAAAAACGTCAAATCGCGGGTGACTCCCTAAGAAAAACGTCAGATCGCGGGTGACTTCCCAAAGAAAAACAGTCAAATTCGCGGGTGACTCCCTAAGAAAAACGTCAAATCGCGGGTGACTCCCTAAGAAAAACGTCAGATCGCGGGTGACTCCCTAAGAAAAACGTCAAATCGCGGGTGACTCCCTAAGAAAAACGTCAGATCGCGGGCGACTCCCTAAGAAAAACGTCAGATCGCGGGTGACTCCCTAAGAAAAAAGTCAAATCGCGGGTGACCCCCTAAGAAAAAAGTCAAATCGCGGGTGACTCCCCTAACAGTCTGAACTACGATTTGGCTTGATTCCCTCCCCGGGATACGTAGGAATCCTTTCTCCAAAGGTCCAGCCATCCGATTCCCCAGATCATCGTCTAGCCCTCCGCCTTATTCCTCAGCCGCTCATTGGGATTGGGTCTTATTTTATCGACAACCTCACTTTCTCCAAAAGTGACATTGCCGAGAGGCTCTGTAAGTACGCCAATCCAATTCGCGACCCTTTTTAGGTGCATTTTAAATGATAAAATTGCATTAAGGGGCGTTTTGGTAAATTCCCGATCCGTTCCGAGACTTCCGAAAACATTTTATATGTTTCTCGCGAAGAAATGTATTTTAGTACTTTTCCCGGAAAAAAGGACCTAAAAGGAATAAATCAGTTTGGACCTCTTGGGAATTAACCCGGAATGTTCCAAAATCTGGTTTTGGCGCCAGAATCGGTTATGGGCGTAGCCCGTCGTGCGACAACTTGAAGCATGGAAATTGGAAGCGTTAGGTCGTGCGACAAAATAAATCTCATTCCCAATTTACGTTAAAATACCAATTTTCCATTCATTTGTTAGGGGGCCTCTCACATTTCTCACACACAACACACACAGCTCTCTCTTTCTCTCTCAATACGTAAACAGTCTCTCTCTCTCTCCTCTCTCTCTATCCGCAAATCCCCCATTGCCGGCGTCGTCTTCTTCTTCTTCTTCAACCAATCTCTCTCAACCTTCACCAATCCTATTCCTCAACCTCCGTTACCGATCCTCACCTCCAAACCTATCCCAATTTCCCTTCAATTCACCGGCAACATTCTCACCTTCTCCCATCTCTCACCAGCGACTTCAACACCGTTACCCTCTCCCTCACATCCCCAATCAACCGGCGATCTCAACCGAACCAAAACCAACCATTAATCAACGTCCTCCAGTTCCAATCGCTCCGACCTCCAATCTCCACCCTAGCCCAGCTCTTCGTCACCGGAAACCAAACCCAAATCAATCCCCCCACCGTTTTCTCCGTCTACAACCACAACCGCCATCACCATCTCTCTCAATCCCCCTCAATCGCCCATCTCTGTGTTGTTCTCTCCAACAACCGCCGAAGCCAATCCCCTTGTTCCGGCCCTTCAACAGTTAATTATCACTGATGCAAACTTAGCTCGACAACGCCAACCAGATCTTCTCAATCACCTCAGCCTATCTCTCTACCCCAAAACCGATCAACCGTGACCTCTGTTCCAAGCCTTTGCCCAAGTGCACGTGAAACTGCAAAGCAACTCAGATTTTTGTTCGTTTCATCCCGAAGCTGAATTGAAGGATTCAATACCTAACATGGTATAGAATTCGTGGACTACGAGGGTAACGATCCGTTTCTATCCCTCTCATTTACTTACAGTTTATTTGTTTCATTGCAATAATTGTTCCCGGACTTGATAATTGGACTCCATCCGTCCTCAATTATCAAGTCCCAACTGCCGATCTCTCTGTTTAATTGGTTTGGTTGGATGTGATTGGTATTTGTGATGTGATCTCGTGGTATTTGTTGTTTATTGGCCAAGGGAGTGTGGATCTCCCTATATCCACATCCCCTTGGTCAATCCATTGTAAATTCATTTGTTTCTGAGTTGGATTGGTATTGTGTTGGGATCTGTTTTGGTTGTTGTTGAATCTATGCTCAAATTGTAAGGTATCTACAAACGGCAAGGTTATGTCACGCGACACAACGGACCTCATCAGTCCTGTGTAGCGCGACATGACGTGTCCTATGCAGGGACTATTATTTCAGTTGTAATCTGTTTCTTCTGGTTTGTTTGCTGTGGTATTTTTTTCATTTGGTGTTGCTGAAGTGTGAGTTTTGTAGGACCTCTGCAGATTGCTTTGTTGTGTCACGCGACACATTTGATCCCTCAGATCCTGTGTCACGCGACACAATGAGTCCTCTGCAGCAGGTTCAATTTCATTTGTAAGTATTGTTTCTCTTAGTTGTAAATGGGATGTGGCCTCCCATGGCAAATGGCTTACAAATTGTACTTTCCCTTGTCGAGTAATAAAACAAAGCACTCTTATGCATTTCATTACATATCTTGTCATACACACTTTGCACACACATTTGAATGAATTGAATGTTGAACATAGAAAGACTCGTCTACGGACGAGGCGTGTTGGGTGAACTCTCGGTTCTTCCCTACACGTAACCTGACCCCCGAACCCATTTTCTCTGTCAAAAAGGTTTTCAATGTTTCCTCTTAAAACGGCGTGGCGACTCCTTTATTTTTTCTAAAATTTCGGCGAGCGTTCATTCAATGAGAGAATAACAATTTACGAATTAGAGTGCATAGTTTGGGTCCTAAAATTAAAGAAGTGGTAATAAGTAATAAAACTACTATAAATATAAACATTAGCGAGCCATACATACAGAGTGTGACATCACTCCTGATATAAACGCTAGTAGAGCGGAGACAAGTATAAGAAGCACAGATGTAATCAACACCATGCTTCCTACACAAGAAGCTCGTCGTGCATGTCTCGGCGGTAGAGATGAAGCAAGGAGTGGCTGGGATGGACGCTGAAACACATAAGAAAATTAGTTAATGAGTGTAGCAGAGAAAAATGCAAAGGTTTAAAATATCATAATAAAATAGTAGTTCATATCATACCTCTGCCACATCTATGAAGTGTAAGATAACAGGATGTAGGAAGCTGTAAAACAAAAAATAAAACAAATTTATGTTAGAAAGGTCATTACTATTATAATAACACATATTTAGTTAAATAATCTTTATAGATTATTAATCTAATATAGGTTAGATCATCTTAGTTAGAATTTTTTATCGGAATAATTATTGTTGTATGTTATGAAATGGATCTATTACAAATATTAGAATGAGCCTCCGGCCTTTGTGCTTCGTATTTTGTCATTTGGTTGGTTAGTAGTCGAAATTTATTGATGTAAAAAACAGTAGCTAAAACTTAAATTTTTTGTAGTGTTTGATAGTACTATAAGAATTTGTTGTCTATGGCTATTATATGCATAAGATTTCTATGTGATCACAAGGATCAAACACACATACTATACATCAAGGTCACATCTATTCACACCTATACATGTAGGATCATCACCGATCTATGTCATCATAGGTAGGTAAACTATGTGTGATTTTGATGTGCTTATATGTAGATGATGATTAGATCATCAAAAGTTCAATAAGAAGAAGAGAGATGAGAGAAAGACAATTCAACAAAACACATAATAGCAAATTGGTGACTTTTGTGTGATCATAAGGATTAAACACACATAATATACATCAAGGTCACACCTAGATATGTAGGATCATCACTGATCAATGTCATCATAGGTAAGTGAACTATGTGTTATTTGGATGACATTGTGTGTGGATGATGATTAGATCATCAAAAGTTCAATAAAGAGAGAGAAAGAGAGAGAGAGAGAGAGAGAGAGAGAGAGAGAGAGAGAGAGAGAGAGAGAGAGAGAGAGAGAGATGAGAGAATAACAATTTACGAATTAGAGTGCATAGTTTGGGTCCTAAAATTAAAGAAGTGGTAATAAGTAATAAAACTACTATAAATATAAACATTAGCGAGCCATACATTATCACTCCTGATATAAACACTAGTAGAGCGGAGACAAGTATAAGAAGCACAGATGTAATCAACACCATGCTTCCTACACAAGAAGCTCGTCGTGCAGGTCTCAGCGGTAGAGATGAAGCAAGGAGTGGCTGGGATGGACGCTGAAACACATAAGAAAATTAGTTAATGAGTGTAGCAGAGTAAAACGCAAAGGTTTAAAATATCATAATAAAATAGTAGTTCATATCATACCTCTGCCATATCAATGAAGTGTAAGATAACAGGATGTAGGAAGCTGTAAAACGAAAAATAAAACAAATTTATGTTTGAAAGGTCATTATTATTATAATAACACATATTTAGTTAAATAATATTTATAGATTATTAATCTAATATAGATTAGATCATCTTAGTTAGAATTTTTTATCGGAATAATTATTGTTGTATGTTATGAAATGGATCTATTACAAATATTAGAATGAGCCTCCGGCCTTTGTGTGGTGTCGTATTCTCACGTTTTACATTTTTTTCTTTTATTTATTCTTTGTATTTATGTTTTGACTTTTATGTCATTTGTGGGATATATATAAATTTATAAAGCAAATAATAATAATTCATCATTTTTGAAACAATATTTTTCCCCACAAAATGGGCTCTAATTAATATTAGTACAGACTTATGAAAGGTTCTTGTCTTATTCTTCTTGTGCTTCGTATTTTGTCATTTAGTTTTACCAACGATTGCGACAACCGAGCAATATACCATTTCAATATAGAAAACTTCACCTTTCACTACTAGAAATTTATGTTTTAGCCACTAATTTTCACCACTAAAAAAGTTGGTTGCTAACCAACCAACTTATTAGAGACTGGCCTTTTGTAGTTGCTAATATGGCTACTGAAACACATTTGAATTGCAACCGAATTGCAACTAGTTTGCAATTCAATTGCAATTCAGTTACCGTTAGGTTACTTTAAGTGAAATTAGCCACTACAAAAGATCTTTCTCTAGTTATTTGGTTGATTAGTAGTCGAAATTTATCGATGTAAAAAATCAACAGCTAAAACATAAATTTTTTGTAATGTTTGATTGTACTAAAAGACTACCCACATTGGTGACTCTCGTAAGAAGGTCATCGTGGGTTACAAAGAAAAAAAAAAAAGTCAGCAAAATCCATGACTCCGGGCAGCCAGCCAACCTAGGTTGGCACAAGTTGGGTCACCAAAATGGGACACATGTCACCCTATGATTGGGTGACATGTATTTATATAAATATATTTTTAAAATTAATATATTTTATATAATTATATAAAATAAAAAATATATCAAAATTCATAATTTTTTTATGTAATTGTATAGGTAATTATTTTTAATAATTGTACGGGTAATTTTAAAAATATTATAACTAATACATTATTTAAAAAAATAAAATGATAAGTATTTTAGGTAAGTTGGAGTAAAGAGAAATAAATATTTTATTAAAATGTTGGGTTGGGTTGGGTCGGATCACTGATGGGAGTATAAATTATATAAGGTTGGGGTTGTGTATATGAAAGTGAGAGAAATTAATATTTTATTTGAGGTTGGGTTGGGATTGGGTCACAGATGGGGATAGTCTAAGAATTTATTGTCTATGGCTATTAAATGCATAAGATTTCTATGTGATCACAAGGATCAAACACACAGACTATACATCAAGGTCACACATATTCACACCTATACATGTAGTAGGATCGTCACCGATCTATGTCATCATAGGTAAGTGAACTATGTGTGATTTGGATGTCATTGTGTGTGGATGATGATTAGATCATCAAAAGTTCAATAAAGAAAGAGAGAGAGAGAAGGAGAGAGAGAGATGAGAGAATAACAATTTACGAATTAGAGTGCATAGTTTGGGTCCTAAAATTAAAGAAGTGGTAATAAGTAATAAAACTACTATAAATATAAACATTAGCGAGTCATACATACAGAGTGTGACATCACTCCTGATATAAACGCCAGTAGAGCCAAGACAATTATAAGAAGCACAGATGTAATCAACACCATGCTTCCTACACAAGAAGCTCGTCGTGCAGGTCTCGACGATAGAGATGAAGCAAGAAGCTGGGATGGACGCTGAAACACATAAGAAAATTAGTTAATGAGTGTAGCAGAGAAAAACACAAAGGTTTAAAATATCATAAAAAAAATAGTAGTTCATATCATACCTCTGCCATATCTATGAAGTGTAAGATAACAGGATGTAGGAAGCTGTAAAACAAAAAATAAAACAAATTTATGTTAGAAAGGTCATTATTATTATAATAACACATATTTAGTTAAATAATCTTTATAGATTATTAATCTAATATAGGTTAGATCATCTTAGTAAGAATTTTTTATCGGAATAATTATTGTTGTATGTTATGAAATGGATCTATTACAAATATTAGAATGAGCCTCCGGCCTTTGTGTAGTGTCGTTTTCTCACGTTTTACTTTTTTTCTTTTATTTATTATCTGTATTTATGTTTTGACTTTTATGTCATTTGTGGGATATATATAAATTGATAAAGCAAATAATAATAATTCATCATTTTTGAAACAATATTTTTCCCCACAAAATGGGCTCTAATTAATATTAGTAGAGACTTATGAAAGATTCTTGTCTTATTCTTCTTGTGCTTCATATTTTGTAATTTAGTTTTAGTTTTACCAACGATTGCGACAACCGAGCAATATACCATTTCAAGATAGAAAACTTCACCTTTCACTACTAGAAATTCATGTTTTAGCCACTAATTTTCACCACTAAAAAAGTTGGTTGCTAACCAACCAACTTATTAGAGACTGACCTTTTGTAGTTGCTAATATGGCTACTGAAGCTTATTTGAATTGCAATCGAATTGCAACTAGTTTGCAATTCAATTGCAATTCAGTTACAGTTCGGTTAAATTTCAGTGAAATTATCCACTACAAAAGATCTTTCTCTAGTTATTTGGTTTGTTAGTAGTCGAAATTTATCGGTGTCAAAAACATTAGCTAAAACATACATTTTTTGTAGTGTTTGATAGTACTATAATAATTTGTTGTCTATGGCTATTATATGCATAAAATTTCTATGTGATCACAAGGATCAAACACACAGACTATACATCAAGGTCACACATATTCACACCTATACATGTAGGATCATCACCGATCTATGTCATCATAGGTAGGTAAACTATATGTGATTTTGATATGCTTATATGTAGATGATGATTAGATCATCAAAAGTTCAATAAGAAGAAGAGTGATGAGAGAATGAAAATTCAACAAAACACATAATAGCAAATTGGTGACTTTTGTGTGATCATAAGGATTAAACACACATAATATACATCAAGGTCACACCTAGACATGTAGGATCATCACTGATCAATGTCATCATAGGTAAGTGAACTATGTGTGATTTGGATGTCATTATGTGTGGATGATGATTAGATCATCAAAAGTTCAATAAAGAGAGAGAGGGAGAGAGAGATGAGAGAATAACAATTTACGAATTATAGTGCATAGTTTGGGTCCTATAATTAAACAAGTGCTAATAAGTAATAAAACTACTATAAATATAAACATTAGCGAGCCATACATACAGAGTGTGACATCACTCCTGATATAAACACCAGTAGAGCCGAGACAATTATAAGAAGCACAGATGTAATCAACACCATGCTTCCTACACAAGAAGCTCGTCGTGCAGGTCTCGACGATAGAGATGAAGCAAGAAGTGGCTGGTATGGACGCTGAAACACATAAAAAAATTAGTTAATGAGTGTAGCAGAGAAAAATGCAAAGGTTTAAATTATCATAAAAAATAGTAGTTCATATCATACCTCTGCCATATCTATGAAGTGTAAGATAACAGGATGTAGGAAGCTGTAAAACAAAAAATAAAACAAATTTATGTTAGAAAGGTCATTATTATTATAAACACATATTTAGTTAAATAATCTTTATAGATTATTAATCTAATATAGGTTAGATCATCTTAGTTAGAATTTTTTATCGGAATAATTATTGTTGTATGTTATGAAATGGATCTATTACAAATATTATAATGAGCCTCTGGCCTTTGTGTAGTGTCGTTTTCTCACGTTTTACATTTTTTTTCTTTTATTTATTATCTGTATTTATGTTTTGACTTTTATATCATTTGTGGGATATATATAAATTGATAAAGCAAATAATAATAATTCATCATTTTTTAAACAATATTTTTCCCCACAAAATGGGCTCTAATTAATATTAGTAAAGACATATGAAAGGTTCTTGTCTTATTCTTCTTGTGCTTCGTATTTTGTCATTTAGTTTTACCAACGATTGCGACAACCGAGCAATATACCATTTCAAGATAGAAAACTTCACCTTTCACTACTAGAAATTTATGTTTTAGCCACTAATTTTCACCACTAAAAAAGTTGGTTGCTAACCAATCAACTTATTAGAGACTGACCTTTTGTAGTTGCTAATATGGCTACTGAAACACATTTTAATTGCAACCAAATTGCAACTAGTTTGTAATTCAATTGCAATTCAGTTATAGTTCAGTTACATTTCAGTGAAATTAGCCACTATAAAAGATCTTTCTCTAGTTATTTGGTTGGTTAGTAGTCGAAATTTATCGGTGGCAAAAACAGTAGCTAAAGCATAAATTTTTTGTAGTGTTGGTTCGTCTTGGTTCAAACCGCGGTTCAACTATGTGGTTCGGACCATGGTTTAGACTAAAGTTCAAACCACAATTCAGATCTCAACTCATTTTCATATTTATTTAAATTTTTCGATCTCAGAGGATGAGTGTGTAGGATGTGGCTCGACATTTGCTTTGCTGAAGGGCTTGAGGCGGGCGCCCCATCTTTGGTGAGGCGGACGCCTGGAGATCCGTAGCTAGGGCTGAGGATTGAAGGTCCGAGGCGGGGGCTTGATTCTGGCGAGGCGGGCACTTCAGCGGCAGAAGCTGAAGCCTTGATTTGGCCGACGCCAGGCCGTCGCCTGGATGGCGTTGATGCGGACGCCTCAAGCACAGCGGGGAGGGTTTTGTTATACGGGCTTCTTTATTAAGTCAGGATTTGTTTTGGGCTAGGGTCAAGATATAAATATGTTTTGTAACCCTAATGTAAATAGGGGAGACATTGTACATATCAATAAAGAAGTAGTTCAAAACCCCAATCAAATTCCATTTTTTTCTCTTTCGATTTCTCAATTGCTTGGTGTGTGTTCTTGGTTTTTTGTTCAATTGGCTTCCGCTGTGATTGCATAACAACTGGTATCAGAGCACGGCTGCGATGGCTGGGTTAATTCTATCACCGTTAAGTCCGATGTTCAGAAGTTTGATGGGCATGGAAACTTTGCGTTATGGCAAAGGAGGGTGAAGGATTTTCTGGTTCAAGCAGGCTTGGGAAAGGTTCTTCGATATTCGGATAAACCTGATGATATCGAAGAAGGTCCATGGAAGGAGTTGCAGGAGCGGGTTGTATCCTCTATACGGCAGTGCCTTGCGGATGAGGTGGTGTATCACGTGATCGATGAGGAATCACCGACGAAGGTTTGGGAGATTTTGGAGGCTAGGTATATGTCGAAATCCATCTCGAACAAATTGCATCTTAAGCAACGGCTGTATGGGCTTAAGATGGCAGAGGATTCTGACCTAGAATCTCATATACACACGTTTAATCAAATTCTCAATGATTTGGTTAGGGTGGAGGTAAAGTTCGAGGATGAGGACAAGGCTTTAATGCTGTTGAATTCGTTGCCCAATTCTTCAACATACGAAAACCTTGTTACTACGTTGACGTGGGGAAAGGAGACTGTGGAATTGCAACTGGTCACAGAAGCTCTTCTAGCTTTTCATAAACGGAAGAAGTCCGTTGATGAACCTACGGGAGAGGGGTTATTTGTGAAGGAAAATCAGGAACGTGGAAGATCCCAGTTCCGGGATAACTCGCAGAGGCAGAATTCTCGTTCTCAGTCAAGGAAAAAGTACAAGGGGAATTGTTTCAAGTGTGGGCAGAAGGGGCATAAGAGGCAGAATTGTCCGGAGAAGGGGAATGGTAAAGGCAAGGAAGGATCTTCAAAGTCAGTCAATGTGGTTGAAGATTGCTCGGAGGATGTGGATGGAGATATGCTCACGACTTCATCAGATGTGGAGCACCCAACAGATGGTTGGATTCTGGATTCAGCATGTTCGTTTCATGTGACGGCGAATCGTGATTGGTTCGATACCTACAGGTCAGTTAATTCTGGTATAGTTACTATGGGTAATGGTGCTACTTGTAAAATTGCTGGCATAGGAACTATAAGAATTAAGATGTATGATGGTGTAGTTAGAACGTTATGTGATGTTAGACATGTTCCGGAGGTTTCTAAAAATCTGATTTCATTGGGTACCTTGGATGCTAATGGTATGAACTATAAAGCACAAGGGGGAGTATTGAAAGTGGTTAAGGGTGCTATGGTTGTGATGAAGGGTGACAAGGGCTCCAAGAACATTTACAGGTTGCTAGGGAGCACGGTTGTAGGTGGAGTCACATCCGTTGAGTCTGAGGTTGATACTGATGCCCTTCTATGGCATATGAGGCTTGGTCACATGGGTGAAAGGGGAATGCGGGAACTTCATAAACGAAAGTTGTTGAAGGGTGTGAAGACTTGTAAACTTGAGTTTTGCAAGTATTGTGTTCTTGGAAAACAGAATAAGGTGCAGTTCAAGACGGGTAAACATACAACAAAGGGCATTCTCGATTATGTTCATTCAGATGTGTAGGGGCCGGTTAGAACAGAATCTAGAGGAGGACATTATTACTTCGTGACTTTTATTGATGATTTTTCGAAGAAGGTTTGGGTTTACTTCATGAGGCACAAGTCAGAGACTTTTGAGAAGTTCAAGGTGTGGAAAGCTGAAGTGGAAAACCAAACGGGGCAGAAAATCAAGTGTTTGAGGAGTGATAATGGGACAGAGTACACAGATGGCGAGTTCAAGAAGTTCTATAGAGAGCATGGAATCAAGAGGCACTACACGGTATGCAAGACACCACAGCAAAATGGTGTGGCTGAGAGGATGAATAGAACTATTGCGGAAAGGGCTAGGTGTCTACGATTCAATGCGGGGTTGGCGAAGAACTTTTGGGCTGATGCGGTGAGTATGGCATGTTTCTTGATTAACAGATCACCTAGAGTCTCTTTGGATAACAGGTTTGCGGAGGAGGTATGGACGGGTAATGAGGTAGACTTCACCCATATTCGGGTGTTTGGGTGTCCATCCTATGTGCATATTCCAGGTGAAGAGCGGTCAAAGCTTGACCCAAAGTCAAAACAGTGTGTCTTTCTCGGGTATGAAACAGGTGTGAAAGGATACAAGCTTTGGGATCCCAAGTCAAGCAAGGTGGTGATTAGTAGGGATGTAGTCTTTGATGAAAAGGCTATGTTGAAGTGTACTCATGATGATAAGGAGAAGGTGCCAGAAAAAAAGGAGGGCGAGAAGCAGGTTATTGAGGTGGAGCTACGTGAGGATAATACTGATGCGGATCTCACTCTTCCGGAGTCAGAGGCAACTACACAAGAAGTGGCTAGTACTTCAGTTGGGAGACCTAAGAGAGTAATCAAGCCACCGGTCAGATATGGGTTTGAAGACATGGCTTCATATGTTCTTGTTCTTAGTAGTGGAGACCCGAGTACTTTTAAGGAGGCTATAAACAGTCCAGAAAAGGATAAGTGGGTAACTGCTATGGCGGAGGAGATGGAGTCATTGTACAAGAATGATACATGGGATTTGGTGGAGCTTCCTAAAGGGAAGCGTGCTATTGATTGCAAGTGGGTTTTCAAGCGCAAGGGGGCAGTATCAGAAAAAGAGGGGGAAAAGTTCAAGGCTCGTTTGGTAGCAAAGGGATATTCGCAGCAAGAGGGGATGGATTATAATGAGATTTTTTCGCCTGTTGTGAGACATACTTCCATTCGGATTGTGTTGGGTCTTGTAGCGCACTATGATTTGGTGTTGGAGCAGATGGATGTGAAAACTGCGTTTCTACATGGTGAGTTGGATGAGCAGATTTTCATGGAGCAACCACATGGGTTCACGGAGCCCGGGCAGGAGCGTTTGGTTTGTAGATTGAAGAAGTCACTTTATGGGCTGAAGCAGTCTCCGAGGCAGTGGTATACGAGGTTTGACTCCTACATGGCACGTATTGGCTACAAGCGTTGTGAGTATGATTGCTGCGTGTATGTGAAGAGCCTTGATGATGGTTCTTTTATTTTTCTGTTACTGTATGTGGATGATATGCTTATCGCGGGTAGAAGTAAGAACGAGGTCAATCAGTTTAAGACCTTGTTGAGTACAGAGTTTGACATGAAGGATTTGGGGGAAGCCAAGAAGATTCTTGGGATGGAGATTCGCCGAGATAGAAAATCTAGGAGATTGTGGTTGTCTCAAGCCGGATATGTTGAGAAGGTGTTGGAGAGGTTCAATATGCGAGATGCAAAACCTGTGAAGACACCATTGGCGAGTCATTTTAGTTTATCTGCCTCAGATTCCCCGAATTCGACTGAAGATATTCAGAGTATGTCAAAGGTTCCCTATGCAAGCGCAGTGGGATGTCTCATGTATGCTATGGTTTGCACGAGGCCAGATTTGGTCAAGCTATTAGTGTGGTTAGCAAGTATATGGCGAATCCGGGTAAACAACATTGGGAAGCAGTCAAGTGGATTCTCAGATATTTGAAGGGCACTATATATGGATTATGGCATCATGTTTGGAGGTAAGAGTGAGGAGCTTTCTGTTGTGGGGTATGTTGATTCTGACTATGCGGGTGACTTAGATCGGAGGAGGTCGACTACGGGTTATGCGTTTACTCTTGGTGGTGGACCCATATGTTGGAGATCTATGATTCAGTCGATTATTGCATTATCTACAACGAAAGCGGAGTACATGGCAGCGGTTGAAGCTGCAAAGGAGGCCTTATGGCTTCGGGGTTTGGTCAACGAGTTGGGCATTCAGCAAGGTGGAGTGAAGTTGCTTTGTGACAGTCAAAGCGCGATTTTCTTGGCAAAGAATCACATTTATCATCAACGGACGAAGCATATTGATGTTCGATTTCACAAGATTCGGGAGTTGATTGATATGGGTGAGGTTGTATTAGAGAAGGTTCACACTACGGAGAATGCTGCTGATATGTTGACGAAGCCGGTTACCACTGACAAGTTCAAGCACTGTTTGGACTTGTTGCACATCTCTAGCTGTTAGAGATGGGGAGGTTCGAGCTGGTTCCTTGTATCTTCTGTTGGGTGGGGTGAATGCTCGCCAAGGTGGAGATTGTAGGATTTGGCTCGACATTTGCCTGGTGGTTTGAGGCGGGCGCCCCATTCTTGGTGAGGCGGACGCCTGGAGCTCCGTAGCTTAGGCCATAGGACATTGGTTTGAGGCGGCCGCATGGGTATGGACGAGGCGAGCGCCTCGAAGTCCGTAGGGTGTGGTCATGGGTTGTCACCGCCAGGCGGGCGCCTGGCTCTTCATGAGGCGCACGCCTCAATGCCAGACGGGGGGTTTCTGAATTACGGGCTTTTGTGTTTTCTGGTCTTAGTTTTGGGCTAGGGTTTGCTAGTATAAATATTTGTTATAACCCTATGTAAAAGTTAAAAAAGATATTGCACATAATACAAAGACAGTGATTCAAACCCCAATTGATTTCCATCTCTTTTCTCTTTCGATTTCTCAATTGTGTTCTTGGTTATTGTTTCTTTGCTTCCGCTGCATTGCACAACAGAGTGAAAGATGAGGATGCTAAGAGGAAAGTCGGAGGAAGGGGGAGACTAGAGGAAAAAAGAGGTCGAATGAAGAAAAACACTTCACAATCTTCGATCGCGGAGAGAACTTAGTTATTATTTATGTGTCGCAATGACCATAATAAATGAAGAAATTAATATTAAATAGGATACACTACGGGGATTAAGATTAGTGTATGTGATGTAGGTTTTTTTTTATTGATCTAAAAGTAAATTTTAATGGATATACGAAAATATTAAATAAGATACAAAACATGAGTTAGTATTAGTTTATATAATGTGGTTTGGTCTCGCGGTTCGGTCTCAAATCGCGGTTTGATTATTCGGTTTTGTTTGGTTTGGGAGGATAAGACCACAAACCAAATCGAATCATGTGGTTTGCCAAAATTTGAGACCGAACCGAACCATTTATACTTGAAAATCAAGCCAAACTGCATGGTTTGGTTGACTCTCAAACCGCGATTTGAACTAAACCACTTACCCCTAGTTTAAAGTCTCTTTCAAAAGAGTTGGTCTTATAAAAAACTAGTTTTTTCTTAAGCTAAGGAAAAACGTGTTTTCAAAATAAACGGTGGCAATTTTGTAATTACTGGCAACCATGTTCAAAATAAACGGTGGCATTTTCGTAATTAATGGTTCCCCCGTTTATGCCAGTGCGTGTTTAACAAAGCTGCCCGGTGTGACAAAGTGCCGATTCATATGTAACAAAGTGCCGGTAAAAAGTGCCGGTACTAGTTTAACAAAGTGCCGGTGTAAGCCCAGTGCGGCACTTTGTTAAACTGAAACTGGCACTTTTTACACGGGCACTTTTAAATACATGAACTGGCACTCTTCACACTGGCACTCTGTTACACTAACACTGGCACTTTGTTACACTTATATTTTTGCTGGCTCTCAAAAATACAAGCACTGGCATTCAAAAATACATGGACTGGCATTTGATTATACACTAACGGGCACTTATTTATACACTAACGGGCACTCAAATATACACCAACGGGCACTTGATTATACACTAACGGGCACTTGATTAATCACCAACTGGCACTCATAATAACATGTACTGACACTCAAAAAAATATGAACCGACATTAAAAATCAATTAAACTGGCATTCAATTTCTACCCAAACTCAAACTGGCATTCAATTTCTACCCAACTGGCATTCAAAATACAAGAACTGGCACTTCAAAATCAAACTGGCTTTCAAAACACAAGAACTGGCACTTCAAAATACATGAATTGGCACTCAAAAAAACAAAAACGGGCATTATTTTACACCGGAACTGGCACATGTACTGACACTCAAAAAAATATGAACCAAAATTAAAAATCAATTAAACTGGCATTCAATTTCACCCAAACTGGCATTCAATTCTACCCAAACTGGCATTCAAAATCAACGGCCAAGCCAATCACCTCCTTCCATCACCACGAATTGGGTCGGAGAAGAAGGGAGAAGTTAGGTTGAGATTGAGGTAGCTTGGTTAGGGAGGTCGCCGGTGAAGGAGGATTGGTGTTGCCGGAGAAGGAGAAGACGGCGATTGCGATTGAAGGAGAGTTGGAGGTCGCCGGTGATTGCAATTGACGAAGAAGACGCAGACGGCGATTGCGATTGAAGGAGAGTTGGAGGTCGCCGGTAATTGCAATTGACGAAGAAGACGCAGACGGCGATTGCGATTGAAGGAGAGTTGGAGGTCGCCGGTGATTGCAATTGACGAAGACCGGTGAGGTGAGATAGGGAGGAGCTTGGGCCGGCAATGGAAGAAGAAGGCTTTTGCGTATAGAGAGAGAGAGAGACCGGATAGAGAGAGAAAGAGAGAGAGCCCGTGTGTGTTATGTGTGTTATAACGGGAAAACACGTTTTTTGTTAAGCTTAACAAAAAACGCGTTTTTTGTGAGTTTTTCGCCTTTCAAAATGAAAATTTAGTATTTATTTAGAAACGGAAAGAATATTTATTTTGAGACAAATGGAATATTTAAAGTAACATGTCGGTTGGAGAAACAACTTTCTATTTTATTTTTTCTCCTATCTATTGTTATAGACTTATAGTTGTCCAACCTTAACCTAAGCTAAAAGTCAGAACACAAATATTGACACCAATACTATAGCAGGTGGAACCTTATGGATGTTTAGTTAAAATGTCATTTTCTATTGCAGAATCACACCAATAATACTAATACTAGTAGTAAACTTGTGACTAATCAATATTTAATCAAATAAAAATGGAGTTGAAATTTCCAAATTCTTAGGTGCATTGCCACAAATATATACTCCCTCCGTTCCAAGTAAGTATAGACTTATTTTCTTTTTCATTCGTATCACGTGAGTGAAGACTATCCCAAATGATAAAGTTTTACACTATTTTCTCCACTCATTCTCTCCTATTTACTTTAATACTTACAATATCAATCAACTTACTATTTCTCCCACTCATTCTCTCTCCTATACTCACAAACACCTCCCCCACTAATTCTCTCTCCTACTTTTCCTTAATTCGTGTGTCCAATTTTTCGGTCTCATATTTGTTAATCAAGACAAAATTCTATACCATATAATAATATTAATGTTTGCATTTGACAAGAAAGAATAAAATGACAATCTATTAAAAGAGTGGCATTTGAAAGTATTAGAAATTGCATTCGGTGAAGTTCGAAGCCGTGACCTCTTGTTGTACGAAAAGTAAACATTGAATGCCGCTAGAGTTTTATGGAAAAATAAAATAAAAATATATAGTAATCATAGAATTAGTCATATTATTTTCTCCCTTTTCCATCCAACTTCTCCATTTTTGACTATATATATATACATAAGAATATTGCAATAAGATGTCTAGAGGAGAAAATAAGTTGAAGAGCTGTAGCAGCTAGCAAGAAACAGAAATGGAGGCATGGATCAACGGCTTCTTTTGGTTGACTATTGTGGTTCTTGTTTGCAGAGGAGAAGGCCAACTGGTGGAAAATTTCTACGGTCCACGCTGTCCTCTCGTCGAGTCTATTGTCCAGCAGACCGTGGCAACTAAGTTCAGCCAGACTTTCACAACAATTCCGGCCACTCTTCGCCTCTTCTTCCATGACTGCTTTGTTGAGGTACATATTAATCGCCTCTAAAGTACTTGCAGCTAGCTGGTTCATCCATAATATTTTTGCGGTCCAAAACTATAACTGTCGTGTAAGGGTTGATTCATATAGCACATAAGTTACGTCTTATTTTTTGTGTGCAGGGATGTGATGCCTCGGTGATGATTGCATCGCCAAACGGAGATGCAGAAAAGGATGCCCAAGATAACCTGTCCCTTGCTGGAGATGGTTTTGACACGGTGATAAAGGCGAAACAAGCCGTGGAGGCTGCATGCCCGGGGGTGGTTTCTTGTGCAGACATTTTAGCCTTGGCTGCCAGAGATGTTGTAGTCCTGGTAAAACAACTCTCACGCCTCCCATGTCTTTATTTTTCAAAATACTGCTTCTCTTGAAGTGCTATGTTTTTTTTTTCACTTTCCAAACGTATATTTGCAAGTATAAAGTGACTGCTGAAAAAAAAATTATAAAAATATATGCTATAGAAATAGTTTTTTCCAAAAAATATACTAACGCATTCGTTTTCGGGAAACAAACATTCATTTAGATTATTTAGAGACAGAGGGAGTACTAATAAACAATTTAGATTATTTAGATATGGGCCTGTGCAGTAGTTGCAGTTGGATAATATAACAATTGAGTATAACGATCGGAGTAGTCAAACACTACAACAGTCTAACTTTTAAAGTAACATGAGTTAAAGTAACATGAGTTATTGTTGTGCGTTGCACGTGCCATAAATTATCGAGATATCATTCTATTAACTAAAAACTTATTTTTTTTATTTTTTATTTTTTCCAGGTAGGAGGTCCTTCGTATAATGTCGAGTTAGGAAGGCGAGACGGGCTCATTTCTCAGGCGTCTCGGGTAACCGGAAACCTACCGGAGCCCTTTCACAATCTCATTCAACTGAACACTATGTTCGCGAAAAACAACCTGAGTCAACTCGACATGATTGCACTTTCCGGTGCTCACACTTTAGGCTTCTCTCACTGCAGTAAATTTGCAAACCGTCTCTACTCCTTCACACCATCCTCTCCCATCGACCCTTCCCTCGATCCAAATTATGCACAACAGTTGATAAGCGCGTGCCCACAGAATGTGGACCCCAGCATAGCTATAGACATGGACCCCACAACCCCGAGAACGTTTGATAATGTATATTACCAGAATTTGGTCGCCGGAAAGGGTTTGTTTACTTCAGATCAGGTTCTCTTTACTGATCCAGCTTCTCAGACGACTATCACCGACTTTGCTAACAACGGGGGTGACTTTAACGGGGCGTTCATAACTGCAATGCGGAAGCTTGGTAGGGTTGGAGTTAAAACTGGGAATGAAGGAGAGATAAGATCGGACTGCTCGGCCTTTAACTAGTGACATTTCCGTATCTAAAACAGTTTATATCAGAAAATCAGGAAAATAAAAACTGCATGCTACTGAATCATATTTTCTTCAAGTTTCGATCTGGTCAAATATTGTTATATACCAACATTTGTATAGTTCAATAATGAACTGGTTCAAGAAAAGAATCATACTCCATCCGTCCCTAAATGTTTGACCCATTTGACTTTTTAAATATTTTAATTTAGTGATTTTAAAGCTTTAATTTTGGTTGTTTTTACGAACGCTTTGAAAATTATTGATAATATACACCGCCGTTATGTAATACTCCGTCCCTAAATGTTACAAGTTTTGAAAATTTAGTGATTTTGAAGCTTTAATTTTGGAAATGAGACTAACTTTTTGAAACAAAGGAAAAGGAGAAATGGGACAAACATTTAGGGACGGAGGGAGTATTTTCCTTCAAGTTTTGATCTGGTCAAATGTTACCTGCATTTCTATAAGTACAATAATGAACTGGTTCTAGTATTTCTGTATGGCTCCATTGAACCATTCACTAATAGTCCAGTCCAGTGTATTGGTCTTCCTACTTATTTTTCTTAGTTCCCGAAATATCTTCCTACTTTTTTTTAACCGTAACTTTTTTATTTTGAGTCAATAATTTGTGTTGTTTGAACCCGCGACCCAAAGGGTGAGATCAAACATAATGGTGCAATGAAGCTGTGATATCCCCGTCCCACATCGAAAATATGTGAGAATTTAGTGTGATATATAGAAGGCTCATGCACTACTACTAACTATCAAAATCATCCATTGGACGGGTCCGGCTTCGGGTAGTTAAGAAGCATTCACATATAATTTGACACATAAAGAAACTAAACTCCAGGAGTTGTATTGTAGTACTGCATATGGAAAAAAATAATCCAAAAAACAAGATTTATTTCACATACTATCAATACAAACAATGAACATTTGACCAAAAATCAAATACAATCAACATATATGAATTACACAAAAATTCAAACCAATTTTTTTTTTTTTTAAATTAGTGAAGAAAAATATACAAAACCCCAGACATTCAAAAAACAGAACATCTTTTCTGGGACTGCATGCTTTCTTCATGTTCGTTCGCAAAAATATTCAAGAACATTACTAGGTTGGTTGCAGATTCCAGATACTTCTCCACAACCTTACATAAGAAAAAATAAATACTTATCTCGAGTTGCATCGAGGAAAAGTCAACTCTTTGACCAAATCAACCTCGTGTTTTCCCGTAGAGATTCTGGTAAACAGCCTTGGTCCGGTACACAAGGATCATACTTAAAACGACAGCAATTATACAGAAAGCGGACATAATCATAGATGTCATAAAGAAGCAAATGGCACCTTCGCACTTCAATGGTTCATCAAGTTTTAGACCTGAAAAGACTAAAGAGCCCAAATGATGTCGAGCTTGCTTCTCCGCTTCACTATCATATATACTGCTGGCAATAAGACCTGAAAAGACTAAAGAGCCCGCGGGGTTCGCGAGAGTGAGAAAGTTGTATAAAGCTCCAAACTTTTTCAACCCGAACAACTCGGAGGCAGCGGCAGGTACAATAGCCCAGTGGGCCCCATATCCAAGCCCAATTAAGAGGGTGCCGATGTACATTGCCCCTGGCCAACCCATGGCAAAGAAGAAGTGTCCGATTGCCATTATGACCTGGGCAACAGCCATGGCTACTGGCCTTGGGTAAGCATAATTACTGCAAAGCAACATGATATGGTCAAATAAGCCAAACCGAAGAATAAAGAAGGAACATACACAAAAAGTTCAAAGAAATGGATACACAATGCAATGCAATGCTATATATATATACACACACACACACACATATGTGTGTGTGTGCGCGCGAACAAAAATAATTGTGTGTGTATATATCAATATACATGTATTGATGTATATGTATTACCCCCTCCATTACGGAAAGATAGTCCCATTTGGTTTTGATGGTCAACAAAAATGAACTTTGACTAAATATTAATAAATATTAATGTCAATCTACTTATTCTAGTGGAATTCTAAATTTTGTTATTGATAAATCATAAGTTATTTATCAAGATCAATTTTTACACTTTCATTGGGAGGGTTAGATTGACATTAATGTTTGATCAAAGTTCACTTGTGTTGACCATCAAAAATCAAATGAGACTCTCTTTCGGGACAGAGGTAATACGTTTTATGGAATGAGTATATGCAAATTTATACCTGACAATCATTTCGGAGAAGTAACCCCCACCAACACGGCCAAGAAAGTTCCAAATGCTGATCATCGAGACAAATATATGTGTATTATCATACCCTAAAGACTGGCTCATTTGACCCAAATTATCAATCACGGTCAACCCAGAACCAGATCCCAATAAAAGCGAGAAAAATATGAGCCAAAAATCCGCCTTGATAAGAGCTTGTGTAAGTGTAAAATCCTCTCCTCTATGAGGCCCTCTACGCCTCTTGATCCTCACAGCTCCTTCGGCAGCAGCTTGGGCTAGCTTATTCTGGAGTTGGGCAATCCTCTTTTGCCTCTCTAAAGCTGGAAGCAAGTCGACTTCCCTAGGCTTCTCGTCTTCCACCTCACTAAATATAATCTCATGTGCATCGTAATCGGATTTTCCGGCTTCTTGTTTTGGCTCATTTAGAAGTGGCTCATCGGCCGGACCCCGCGACTCCGGGGAAACAGTCAACCAGATCGGAATCATAATCGGAATAACTAAAAGTACGAATAAAATAAGTGTGAAAACCCTAATTACGGTCTGGCTTAAATCGACCATATCTTCAACAAGCATGACCCCCATCAAATACGCCGCCAAAATGATACAGACACTATAAATAAACGAGAAACTTATTCCGTCAATCGATCGGACCTGTCGGTGACCGCCAACTGGACGGATAATGAACATTAGAGAAATAATCACCATTGACGGGCCCACTGCAACCATAAATACAAGGGAAGCATGATCGGGCGAGTGGATCAATGCATACACCTGGGTCAAAATGGCTCCACCCAATCCTGCAAATCCTTTTAATATTCCCACAACCGGGCCGCGGCTTTTGGGGAAGTTTTGCACGCCTGAGACTAGTGATGCTGTGTTGAAGTAAGTTTCGCCATTAGTTCCCACAAATATGAGAATGCACATCTGCATAATGAAAAAATCGCCATCAAGTACAAACAAGGCAAAAGTTCTAAACATTGATGGATTGCCAAACCTACTATAAAATGAACAAATATAGGCAACATTTAGAGGATCATGAAGATCAAGACCAACAAATGTGTTAAACGTAGAATCATTGTTGGCCATTGCTGATTGTTTGTTTCATTAATTATTGACAAGATCTACAAATGGTGTAGACAATCATCAATGGCCAACAATGATTTTGTTGCCCAGATATTGCGAGTTCTTTGTGCCTCCGCAGCTACTCAAGAACTAATTATAAAGCCTAATTTATAATTTCAGGCATAAACGAAAGCCAAATTGATCAATAACAACTACCAAGTACACAAGTTCCTAACCCTTTAGCTTATTTGCGTAGAAAAAACTCACAAATCAAACTCAAAAGGTCAAACCTCAAATTTATCACTGCAAGAAGCATTAAAAATCGATAAAACTCTAATATAAATGCCTCCAAGATAAGGCGTAAACATGATAAAAGAAACTTTGCCAAGAACATATAACATTCAAAGTTTAGACAACATGAAAGAGAGCAAATTTGAAATACTTTTTGGTCATTCATTTTGGGACGGAGATTTGAAATATTTTTTGGTCATTCATTTTGGGATGGGACGGAGGGAGTATATATCCATTAGATCTTAGAAGCTTAAACTGATTATGGATTCAAATTTCAATCAATTGGAAGTCAACCAAAGGATTTCATGAAATCTGGGTTACACAGCTACTAACAGATTCGAACAAAAATCATCCTAAATGGATCATAAAACTTTAATCAGATCAAAATCATAAACTAGCTAATCTTAATCAAATCAAATAATCATGTTTCAATCAAAAGGCCAACCAATCATGAATCTTTACCTAAATAACCTCAAAAAATCAGAGAAACCCAAGAAATTAAGATAAAAATTGGAATCAAAATAAAAAAATTGAGATCATTTGAAGGTACTTACAGCCCACAACGGCAAAGTTGGAACTCTACCAGTAATGACGAGCCAAACCCAGCCATACCCAACAAAGTTCTGGATAGCTCCGACAAGAAGAATAGCCCACAGCGGCAAGAACTCCGACAAACTTCCGGCCAAGAACCCAACACTGTCCCCAAGGTCCTTAGCCACACCCAACCTCGAAAGTTGCCGTTGATTATAGTTCAACGAGCTCTTAATCGCCGGCGAAATACTTCCGAACAGATACCCAATTCCGGCACACGATTGTATCCACATTGCAGCCACAAAAACAAGCCATCTGTTGTTGAAAAATAAGATGAACCCATCTCTGACACGAGCCATTTGAATTGGAGTCAAAACAGAGTCAAATTTTGCTTCTTTTTTTTGTGGAATTTACGGGTTTTTTTTTTGTGATTTTGAAATAGGTTTTTGAAGATCCAAGCGAATTGTTAAAACGAAAATTTTTGAGTGATGTAACTAAATTTGGGTTCTTCCCACAGCTGTAATGACGATGTCTTTTTGCTTTTCTTTATAAATGCTGAGCAGAATGAACACACACAGAGCCATTAATCAAGCTGGTGATGTTGGTATTTTAGTATAATTACATTTTAACCCTCTTGTTTTCTTAATTGGAGTTAATTTCGCCTCTCATCCCTTAGGCTCCATTTGTCTGGGGGAAAACTTTTTCTTCAATGTTTGGTAAACACCGAAAAATAAAATCAACGAAAAAAAAAATTTCCGGGTTAATGAAAAATGAGTTTGATTTTTAAGGAAAATGACTTTCTTACTTCTACCTAAGGAAGTTGTTTTTCAGAAAATATTTTCCTCATTTTTCTTTGTTTGCATTAATTTTACCTTTAGAAAGTTACTTTAATGAAATTACCAAACATCGGAAAATGTTTTCCGAAAAATGTTTTCTTAAGATTCACCAAACATCGGAAAATATTTTTCGGAAAGCATTTTTATTTTCCGAAATATATTTTTCAAAAATAATTTTCCGGAGATTATTTTCCGTGAAACAAACGGAGCCTTAGTGTGTAATTACTTTGTCCCAAAATATTTTTTTATCAAAAAAAAAAAAAAACTATTCATTTTATTATCATAAAATTAAATGTTTATAAATTAAAAAATTTATTTATGCATCTTTGTTATTAAAATGTATAAATAATATATACTCCCTCCGTCCCATTTGAAGGTTCACCTTTTATCAAAATGGGTGTCCCGTTAAAAGCTTCACATTTTCTAAAATTGACATTTTATATTATTATTATACCCACTAATTATCTCTCCTATTTTACTTTTATATTCACAACACCAATCAACTCACTATTTCCTACTCCATTTTCTCTCTCCAACCTAACTTTTCATACTTACAATACTTACTTTACTAACTTTTTTCTTAATTCTTGTGTCACCTTCAAAATGTTGAAGATTTAAATGGGACGGAGGGAGTACATTTATAGAAGACTAGTAAAAGCCCGTGTCCAAGGACATGTATTTTTTTTTAATTAAAAAAAAACTAATTAAAAAATAAATAAATTTTAAGGGCAAAATGGGAAAGAAACAACTTAGTGAGGGCAAAATGGAAAATTTGGTTTATGAAACTGTTCATTGTACTGTTCACGGAGAGGTTCACGGAGAGGGTGTCATTTATACTATAGATTTCATAAAATAAAATTTAGACATTCTTTTTAGACGAAAAGAGTACTTTGAAATTGCAAGGACAAAAATGACTACTCCCTCCGTCCCGTCCGAAAATGTACAAACCAAACCTCGCACGCAAATTAAGGAAAATAATGTAGGAAAGAGAAAAAGTTTAAATGTTGTGAGTATGAAAAATTAAATAGGAGAGAGAATGAGTGGAATGAATAGTTAGGAGAGAAAATGTTGTGAGTGTAAAAGTAAAGTAGGAGAGAGAATGAGTGGGTGAAATAGTAATAAAAACTTTCCTTTTTGGGAAAGTATCTTTTTAAATGGGACGCCCAAAATAAAAATTTGTGACTTTTCGAATGGGGAGGAGGGAGTATATCATTATGGTAGGTTCCTTGGGAAAATAGTATTCTTTTTGAAAACGTAAATACTGTACCTCAGGTCACGGGATATAGATTTCAAGATAAACTTGGTAACTACTCTATCTATCTCTACTTGTCCCGCTACAAATCGCACACTTTCTATTTTGAGCGTCTCATTATAAATTGCACACTTTTTAAAATGGCAAAGAATCTTTACTATTTCCTTCACTCATTCTTTCTCCTACATTATTTTAATACTCACAACACCATTATAATTTACTATTCCCTCCACTCATTCTCTCTCCTATTTTATTTTTACACTCACAACATTTATATCATTATTTTTTTCCTTAATTCCCGCGCAAACAGTAACAGTGTGGTTACTAGCGGGACGGAGGGAGTATATAACATATCTTTTGTATATTATGATGTACTCTCTTAGTCTCGGTAGAAGCTTCACCTTTTTAAAATGAAAAATATATATTAATATTCTATTATACATATCCCACTTCTCATACCCACATTCATAAAGTATGGGTCTCACTTGTTATATCCACTAACTTTTCTCTCTCACACATTTAAATTATGGGTCTCACTTGTCTTACTCACTCACTTATTTTTTCTCACAACCATTTTTCACTCAACACTTTCCTTAAATTTTGTGTCAATGCCAAAATAGTAAATCTTTAACTAGGACGGAGGGAGTATCCTCTTTTCCATTCTAATTATAATTAGTAGCTAGTGATAAGGAGTAAGTAATTATAGGATAGAATAATACTCTTAATATAGTGCTTGCAATTATTAATAAATATAAAATATTTTGGAAGATCACTTGTGTGAGTTTCCAATCCAATTTTGACGTTGTCTAAGTATTCCTCTCCTTTCTCCTTCTCTTCTTCTTTTTTTTTTTTTTTTTTATTGATACCCGTGTTTTTCGAACGCCGAAGTTAGTCCGGACCACTAGCTATCGGCCCCACAGGTGTCACAGCGGAGGTAAATCGCGGATATGCCCAAATCGGCCCAGGGTGGCGGCACCCTTATACTCCTGGCCCCAAGGGAGCCCTCCTACAACGCGGTAGTTGAACTCCCCACACTGAGGTTGCAAGCCCAGCAATGCCGCTTCCTTAACTGAATGGATGTGCCCGGGGGGCTCCTAAGGACCCTGAAACCCAAGGAAGAAATTAATCCACAAGGATTCCCCTAAGGGGGAATCGAACCGGTGACCTCCCCTACGGGAAGCCACCCAAGATACCATTGGGCCATGGCTATTATTGCAGGTGGTTAGTTTTTTTAATCGTATCAGAGCATCCATATAGCATATAGCCATGGGTAATCGATCTTCCGCTTCAACAAAAACCGTGGCTAGTTTCGATCCCGGGCAAGGTATGGAATCCTTTAACAAACATGGTCTTTCGATTCTTTTCAATGTTCAATTATATATGGAACACTGCAGATTGTCGAATGAGAACTACTAAAACTGGAGCTCTATTTTCATGTCTATGCTGGAAATACATTATCGCACGCATGCAGTCACTGATAAAATCCCTCCCCCCCCTCGTACTCTCCCCTCTGAAACCCCAAACACATCAGTTTCTAATCCTGCATATGAAGCCTTTGTCCACACTTCCTGATTTGTTCTTGGGTGGATTAAGGCAACCGTTACTTCGGATGTCCAACCCCATGTCAATCCTTGTACCACCGCGCCTGAAGCATGGGACCTTCTTTCGAAAGAATTTGGTGTCGCCTCCTCTATTCACATCCAAAAGCTCCAAGAAGAGCTTCACGATCTAACTCTCTCTCTCTCTCTCTCCCGGTATGTCCATTCAAGCTTACATCCTAAAAGCTAAAACCCTTTCTCATTCTCTTGCCCGAGCGGGTGAGGCAGTATCCACACACACCCATCGTAGTAGAATTTTGGGTGGCTTATGTCACACCTATAAAGAGTTTATTGTTGGTTTCAAAGGTGGCAACAAGGGTGAAAAACAGCTAGAGGGGGGTGAATAGCTGTTACAAATTTTTCGCCCTCTTTTAAAACTAAACCTCTAAGCTTACAAAACCGCTTGCAGTTGATAATAAACTGCAAGTAGAGATGTAAAATGCACAGCGGAATATTTGAATATACAAAGCGGTTTTGAGGTGCGGTTTGTAAAGCGGTTTTGATAGTGCGGTTTTGGATGAGTGCAGTTTACAAACAAGTAAGGTTTTAACAATGTTAACTCCAAACACAATTTCACAATAATGGATAACTACAATAAAGATCAAACAGAGAAAAAGATAGATAATTAATAAGCACAAAAAATAATAAATGCAATAAAGTAAGAACACAATATTTGGAGTGGTTCAATCGTTTAAACGATCTACATCCACTACCAAGATGGTTAGTCTTGGATTTTCTAAGAGTTAGATTTTATATTGAGTATGAGAGAGATTACAAGTTACAATGTATTCAAACTCAGATCTAAAATCTATTCTATGAAGATCGAATCCTAGACTATAACCAGTGTATCTCAAATGAATAATCTATGTGATTAAACACGTGAGGTGTGTGTGTGAATGCAAGATCAAGGCTCTTTAAATCTTTGAGATGGAGAGCACAATGATTCTTGATGGTGTTAAGGCTTAATTTCTGGGCTGGGATATTTTTCTTGAAGTTGAAGATGAAGATTCAAAGGACTAAGAATTTCTGGGCAGAGCTTCAGCTTCGTATGAACACAGCACTTTTCAATTTTCTCAAGCAATCTTCAAATGGTGAAGATTAGGGGTATTTATACCCAAGCATCAAGGAACTAGCCGTTGGACACAGCTGTATCAAGTACTGTACTGGTGCTTTTTCATTGGTCCACATTATCCAATTTTGTCCTTTGGTACAGCAGTTGCAGATAAAGCTGATCAGGCTTCAGCTGCAAGTAAGGTGGTCAGGACACCTGTCACCTTTTCAAGATCCTTGCCGATCTTCTCTGACATTGAATCACGTGACAAGATTTAGTGGTTGACTTTTGATATTGCTGACGTGGATTTCAACGGTAAAAAGTGATTCACTTCAAGTCTTCAATCATTGGATGCAGTCTGGTGTGGAGCGGTTGAGAATAAGCGGTTGGTTACACCAGTGAGGCTCTATCAGTGCGGTTGGAACTGCATATCATATGCGGTGAACATCAAAGCGGTTGCACTGATATTGTCAACAAGTGGTTTCAGACAAAGGATTTCCACAAAGCAGTTGCTAGGGGCGGTTTGCTTAGTGCGGTTTGATGAAGTGGTCTGAACCTCTTGAACAGCAATCTCAAATCCAATGAGTCTTGTGCCAGTATTCAAGCCTAATTTTAACCTATTCTATAAAATGGACTTAGCTAAAGAATTGAAGTCTAGGCTTCATTACATAGGGTCCTAAAGTCCTTAAAATAGACAGGAGGTTATGGTATCAATCAAATCTAATCTAAAATAAGAGAGTTAAAATATGCATACCCAACAATCTCCCCCTATTTGATTGATGCCATTACCTAATACAGCAAAAGCAAACATTGTACTTGGTAAAAATATGTCCATAAAAATTAACATGGTAATTCATGTCCCAAGTCAATGCACATACTAGCTTAAGCTATAGATTTCTTTACTATTGAAAGATTGAAAAACTTACAATATGAAAAGTATAGAAATGCATTCAGTGCACTTAAAAAATATGAGTTTAAGTTTAAAGTGCGGTTTAAACTGAATGTTTAACCTTCATTTCAGAAATATGATTTTGAGTTAGAAAAATGTTTGAATGAAGTTATAAACCATAAGCGGTTTCATTGTTCTACAAACAAGCAGTTTAATTTGAACAAGGTTTTGGAATCAATGATGCATTTTTCATTACTACCTTTGCAGTTACATGTTACATAGGTAGAAAAGCAAAATACAAAGGTTACAAAAAGCAAAAGAGGTTGAACAAGAATACAAGGAGTGCGGTCCAACATATCAAAAAGAGTTCAGCAAAAAGGGAAGAAATTACAATGAAGAGCGGTCCTAGTACTGACGCGGTTGGTGCTGAGGCGGTCGTTGAGAAGATTGGTGGCGCGGTTGATTGACCTCTTGGTTTGGAACTTGCAGTCCTGAAGGTCTGAATGCTGAGCTTTCACCACGGAGGGTTCTTCTCAAGGCTCTGACTTCTTCAGCTGATCTTCCAAGGGTTGTCTCTACAGCCCTGAGTGCGGTTACAGATTGGGCTGCGGTTGAATTGATTGCATCAACAGTTCTGGTATTTGCAGCAGCACTCTCCTTAATTTCTTCAGAATATAGCTCAATGGAGGAGTTAAGGGTATTATAGAAGGTATGAATCTCCCCCTGAATTGCTGCGATCTGAGTTGAGATGGCTTCCTTGATTGGCTCAACATCAACTGTTACCTTTAGGGAGGATTTCAACTCATTGATTGAGTTTTCTAGCTTGGAGTTGAAAACTTCCTTTAGGTTCTCAAACCTGAAACTGATCTCTTCATCAAATGTCTTAATTTTATCCTTGAGACTGTCTCCCACATCATTTAGTTCAACATTGATCCTTGCTTTGAGGGAGTCCAGTTCAGATAGGATTTTGAATTCCAGGGTATCAAGGGCGGTTTGGATTGGGGCGGTTGAGGTTGAAGATTGCTGCTGTGGTTGAGCATTTCATGAAGTTGAGTTTTTGAAACTGCATCACCCAGTGCTTTGATAACTCCATTTGCCAGATCTTGCTTGAAACCTTGGAAGCATGCTTCAGCTGCGGTTTTAACAACTTCAGCGGTTTGGTTGGTGGAACTTCTCTCCCTCTTAATGGCATCAATCAATTGTGATTTTAAGATGGCCATTTCAGTGGTTTGAGAGTCCACTTTAGCATGTAAGGAGCGGTTAGAGGCTTCAAGGGAGGAGTTGGAGTTAGCCAAGGCAAGGTTAGATTCAGTAAGTTTCAGCATGTGGCCATGGTTAACAATGAGTTGGGAGTGGATTAGCTGAAGGGTAGAGAGGATTTGGCAGTAGTCAGAAGGAGGGGCGGTTGAGGTGGAATGAATATGGGTAAAGGAGGGAGCCGATTGAGATTCAGTGGTAGGAGCGATTTGAACTAGGGGTGTAGTTTGAGTGGGAAGGGTAGTTTGAGGTAATTGGGTGAGAAGGGTTTGGAATATGCGGGTAGCTGGGATTGTGTATGGTGAAGCGGTTGAGGGAGGAATTGGAAGTGTTTGGGGTAAAGTAGTAGGTGCGGTTGAAATAGGAGTGGTTGGAGGAGGTGGAATATTGGAGGTTGGAATGTTTGAAGTTATGGGGTTTGAGTTAGAGGATGAACTGGTGTGAGAATCATGAAGGTCAAGAGAAGGGGTTTTCTGTGGAAGAGGTGAGTTATGAGGAGTAGGGGATTTGGAATGAATGGGTGATTGATATGGTGAAGGAGTAGGTGTTCTATTGCGGTTAGAGATAGAAACAGCAGGGGTGCGGTTAGAGAGAGGTGGTGTTTGAGCGCGGTTGGAATGAGGAGGTGATTGAGAGAGGTTAGAGTGTTGAGGAGAGTTGGAGCGGTTTGAATTTTGAGGTGAGGGAGTTGGCGTTCTGTTTTTGTTGGAAATAGAGATGGCTTGGCCCACAGAAGGTTTGGAGGTCCATGTGGAAAATGCAGGGCCTAAGGAGTATTGAACAGAGGGTGAGTGGGAGTGAGAATTGGAAGGTGAAGGAGATGGTGAATTTGAAGGAGATAGGGATGGAGAAGGAGAAGGTTGTTGGGCCACACATTGTAGAAAATGCTTGGGCCCCTTGGTAGGAGTTTTCTTCCTGGCTATATGTTTGATCCTTTTAGCCTTAGGAATCTCCCCCTGAGCGGATGCAGCTCGGAGCGGTTGAGAAGGGGAAGGCGGTTGAGAGTTGTCTGGTGAGGAGTGGTGAGATTGGATAGGGGATTGAGGGGGTGTTTGGTTAAGAGTTTGAGTTGGAGGCGGTTGAGTTGTAGGCGGTTGGGTAGTTGGCTGCGGTTGTAAGGGAGGAGGTTGGGGTTGGGTATCAGCTTCCTTGGATTTTCCTTGTGCAGCCCTTTTCTCAGCTGCTTCCTTCTCAATTCTAACAATCTCAGCCTTGTAATAGGCGGTCAGATCTTCATCAGATAACTTTGCCAAATCAACATGAGTTTGCTTGGCCTTCTTGGCTCTTGCAACCAGGGGAGGAATGCTCCTATCTTCTTCTTCTTCATCAACCTCATCAACCAGGGACATCTTCCCTTTGCCTTTCTTACTAGTGCCAGCATCAGCCGCTGCACGTGGTTGAATAGAAGCGGTTCTGGTCTTCTTAGGAAGCGGTTCATTAGCAGCTTTCCTCTTCCTTAAAACTTTTCTGATTGCCTTGCCCAGACCCTTGACTGCGGTTGCAGGAGTCATCTCCACATAGTGTTCCATGGGCTGATAGGTGTCTGCATCATAAAGAGCCTTGTAATCATCATTGCCAAAATAAAATCTAAAGTTGTGGCAAGCCTTGAGCCCAAGGGATTCCTCATTTCCCCAATGAACTGATAACTCAGGAGTAGAAGTTCTCAGATCCTCCAAGTGTTGGTAATTTGTTAAGATGGCGGTCAACAGTCTACAGAAGGGTCTCCACCTGATTGCTTCATCCTTGGTCTTAGACTGATAGATATCAATGCTGTTGGCAAGCTCTCTCATCAAAATCCTTGGCCAATGGAGCTTGATTCCATTGAAAACAGCACAACAGTACATCTATTGCTGTGAGGTGAAGTTGTTGTGGTTTCCAGTTTTGCCACACACAAACTTCCCTACCAAATAACAGAGGTGGCTCATAATCTCACCAAATGCTCTTCTGGGCTTCTTCTTGTAATACCCAGTCAATGAAGTAAGATCTCCGGTAAGAGTAGAGCAGGTGGCATCCATAACCTCTTGAGACACTTTAATAGGAGCACCAGGGACGTTGAATTCATAGGTGCTTCTGATATCCAGATAATCAATAGAGACTTCAAAACCTTCAACTGCTCCAATCAAAAGTTGATCTTCTTTCCATCAGACAGTTCCCTTTCTCCACGCTTTGCGATTGCATAGAACTGGTCCACAAATAGAGGAATTGTATATGATTGCTTCTTGTTGAACAATGGAAGAATTCCAGAAGCATCCATCTTCCTGATCATCTCTCTTCCAAGAGCATTTGACTTCAGCTCAGGTTCATTGATTTCCCAACCTGGAAGAAAGTATTGAGAATCCTACAAGGAAGACACTCAAGTTAGATCCATAATTTAGATTCACAGTTTACAAGCGGTTTGAGCACATATGCGGTTGGCAATAGTGCGGTTTTGAAAAATGAGAATTTTCAAACTTCAAGGAAACTGTGAATACAAGGCAGGGAAACACATAAGAAAATACAAAAGTATGTATACTAGTACGTGGCATTGTAATCCAAGGTTATCCCACACATGCAAGCAGTGTTTTGGAGGGGAAGGTTATGGTTTCCATCCTATATACTTAGTAAAACTTAAGTAAATTCTAGCATGCGGTTTCAAAAGATAATCAAGCGGTTTTTAACATGCGGTTTATGACTAGAAAGCATATGCGGTTTTGAAACTGAAGATATGCGGTTGATGACACGCGGTTTCAAAAACATAGCATGCGGTTGAGATAAAAGCGGTTCAGATACAAGCAACAAAATCCTAAATTTCCAAAAATTTTCTAAGTATGAAAAACAAAATTGAAAATCAAGTTAAACCAAAATATGAAGAATTTCTGAAAAAGGAGATGAACAGTTTCATGAGTGCATGAAGAACACCAAGAACACCAAGAACAGAGATTCATCAAATGTTAACCAAAATCAACAAATAATATGTCAAAATGATCACATTGAGCAGTAGATCAACAATATAACAATAAAAATTTATACTTTGCTCAGCATCATCACGAAAAAGCATAAAATAAGAAATGGATTTCGAAAACTCAAGAACTGAAAAATCCAAAATCAGTGCCCAAAACATGTGTTGATCATGAAATAAATCATATAATCTTAATCTAGGCATGAATCCGAACAAAACCCAACAATTTTCATTCAAAATGATAAAGAAATGAAGTAGATATGAACAAAAATCAGTTTATGTGCTTCGAAACCTTCAAGGTTTATCAATGGCAGTTCTAAGGATGATTTGCAGAAAAATAAAGGAGATTAAGGTTAGAAATCATACCATGTCAAAGAGAGGTTTCTTTGGAGCCATTGATTGTTTGAAAGAATTTAAAATTTATGAGGGTTTTGAGGAGAGAGAAGGAGAGTTTGGTAGAAACTGTCAGTGAAGGTACGGTGCAGAGAGACAGAGTAGGAAGAGTTGAAATTGTAGGTTGATCTGCTATTTATAGGTAAAATCCAGGTTTGGCACAGTTGAAATGACAGTTTAATTTTCCCATAAAATGAATCATTACCTCTGTTGCACCCTTTCATCTTCTTCACAAAACCTATGACGGCTGACATGATGGCTTTAAATGCCAATGTTCCCTTTGCATTAATTGCATTTAAATTTTAAAATTTCGTGGGAAAACATTTGCAAATAAACCCTTATGTCAAAAATTAAGGACTGAAAAATAAATAAAAGGAATTTGAATAGTTTTTTTTAAATAAAGATAAGAAAAATAAATAGACAGAATTTACTCTAAGTTGAAACGCGATTGAGATTCATGCGGTCAGTGTTGCAGCAAGCGGTTTGGCATTGGCGGTTGGCTGCAAGCGGTTGACTACATGCGGTTTGATACACGCGGTTTCAACAGGATGAGGTTTCCTCAACAGGAATTTCAACCTATCCACACAAGTTAGCAAATAAAAAGTATGAAATCATTTAAGTTCAAGCATACCCATTTCTCCTCTGAGGAAAGAAAACCTCTTGGAGTCTAGAGCTTTGGTGAGAATATCAGCAATCTGGTTGTCTGTCCCCACATACTCTAAATGGATATTCCTCTTCTCCACATGGTCTTTGAGGAAATGATACTTGATATCTATATGCTTGGTCTTGGAATGCATGACAGGGTTGTTGGAAACTGAAATTGTTGAAGTATTGTCACACATGATAGGGCAATTTCCTTCTTCAATTCCATAGTCCACCAACTGCTGCTTCATCCAAAGGATTTGACAACAACAACTTCCAGCAGCAATATACTCAGCCTCTGTGGTTGACACTGAAACTGATGCTTGCTTCTTGCTGGCCCAAGCAACTAGTCTATTCCCGATGAAATGACAAGTTCTACTAGTGCTTTTCCTGTCAATAGTACAAGATGCATAATCTGCATCTGAATAACCTACGAGGTCGAAGTTCGAATCTTTGGAATACCAAAGTCCAAGGTTAGTGGTTCCAGATAAATAGCGGATTATATGCTTGACTGCAAATAAATGTGCTTCTCTAGGATCTGCTTGATAGCGTGCACATACACATACACTAAACATGATATCGGGCCTACTAGCAGTTAAATAAAGTAATGAGCCGATCATACCTCGATATAAAGTTTGATCAACCTTCTTACCTTTTAGATCTTTATCTAGCTTATTGCCGGTGGCCATTGGAGTATCATATACTTTAGCATTTTCTAATCCAAACTTCTTTATCAACTCCTTGGTGTATTTGGCTTGGCTGAGGAAAATATCTTTTTCGCATTGCTTGATTTGCAGCCCGAGGAAGAATATTAATTCTCCCATCATGCTCATCTCAAACTTGCTTTTCATTAGCTTCTCGAAACGCTTACAAAGTAATTCATTAGTAGAACCAAAAATGATATCATCAACATATATTTGAACAAGTAAAGTATGATAATTGTATTTGGCAATAAAAAGAGTTGTATCGATTTTACCGCGTTTAAATCCTTTTTCTAGTAAAAATTTAGAAAGAGTCTCATACCATGCCCTTGGAGTTTGCTTAAGTTCATACAAAGCTTTCTGGAGTTTGTAGACATGATTGGGAAATTTGGAGTCTTCAAATCCAGGTGGTTGGGCAACATACACGGTTTCTTGCAGTTCACCGTTGAGGAAAGCACTCTTCACGTCCATTTGATATAACTTGAAACGCTTGAAATAGGCATAGGCTAAGAAGATTCTAATAGCTTCCAATCTTGCAACTGGAGCAAAGGTTTCATCATAATCAATTCCTTCCTCTTGCCTATATCCTTGTGCAACCAACCTTGCTTTATTCCTTATGATGCTTCCATTCTTGTTCATCTTATTCCTAAATACCCACTTAGTTCCTATCACTTCTTGATCCTGAGGTCTAGGCACCAAAGTCCAGACCTTGCATCTTTCAAACTGGTTGAGTTCTTCTTACATAGCAACGACCCAACTGGAAACTTGGAGTGTTTCATCAATCTTCTTGGGTTCAACTTGAGACAACAAGAAAGTATGCTCATCATAGTTCGATCTCCTTGTTTGAACACCGGAAAACAGATCACCAATCACATTAGAGAGAGGGTGACTGCTGACTTCACGAACCTCCGGGGGTAAGTCTGGTTGGACTAAGGTTTGCTGAAGATCTTCAATTGGAACGTCGTTAGATCCTTCCGCGAAGTCATGGAAGGTAAGTTGACGAAGAGGTTCAATAAGCTGGATAGGGGAATTCTCAACATCTTCTTTCCTTGGAGTTGCATCTGGAGTGGACACTTCAGGTACAGTTTCAAAGGTGCGGTTTGAGGAAATTTCAGTTGAGGGTACTGGATTTTGCGATTGAGGTTCAGGTGCAGTTCTAGATGGTTCACCTGTTTCATTATGCTCAGCAAAATCATCAGCAACATTTGGAGCCAAATGTGTCTGAAGGAGAGAATGCTCATCGAAAGTAACATGGACAGACTCAACTATCTTTAAACTAGTTTTATTGAAAATACGAAAAGCTTTTGAATGTTTAGCATACCCAACAAAAATACCTTCATCGGTCTTGGCTTCGAATTTACCTCTATTTTCTCTTTCGTTGTAGAGGATAAAACATTTGCAGCCAAAGATCTTGAAGAATGCAATGTTGGGGGTTCTTCCTCTCCATAGCTCATATGGAGTCTTGTTAGGTTTTGTTGATGAGGGAGCGATTCTGAGTGAAGCATGCTGTGTTGATTGCTTCAGCCCGAAATGCGGCGGCTTGGCTGTAAATCATTGTCTTTCCAGCCTCAATCAACGTCCTGTTCTTCCTTTCCACAACCCCATTTTGTTGTGGAACACCAGCTGCAGAGAAATTATGATCAATCCCATGGTCATCACAATACTGACCAACACCGTTGTTCTTAAATTCTGTTCCATTATCTGAACGAACACTAACGATGTCGTCTTCTTTTTGAGTTTGGAGCCGTCTAAAGAGGGAGGTTAAGATGTCATAGCAGACGTCCTTAGAAATCATCATCTCAACCCAAGTATATCTTGAATAATCATCCACCACCACTTAAGTATATCTACTTCCTCCAATGCTAGCAGTAGTAACGGGTCCAAACAAATCTATGTGAAGCAGTTGTAAGCATCTTAAAGTTGATGGAGCGGTCTTGCTGGTGAAAGACGACGCAGATTACTTACCAAGTTGGCATGCACTGCATTTCTCAGGATGGTGGTCAGCCACTTTGGGTAAACCACGAACGAGGTTTTCCCTACCAATCTTTGCTAGATACTTGAAGTTCAAGTGGCTCAACCTCTTGTGCCATAGCCAACTATTTTCGCTCACATTTTTAGCTACAAAACAGAGATTAGTAATACTACATGCAGAATCTAGATCGATAATGTAAATATTACTCTTACGAATCCCTGTGAGTAGGGTGACTCCGGAAATGCTATCTTTGATAAAGCAGTTTGATGACGTGAAGTTGCAAAGCATTTCTTTGTCGCAGAATTGAGAAATTGAAAGGAGGTTGTGCTTGAGTCCTTCAACAAGAGAAACATTTTCAATGGTTAGGTTTCCTCTCCTTATTACACCATATCCAATGGTCTTGCCTTTGTTGTTGTCACCAAAGGTTACAGACGGACCACTTGCTTTAATGACATCTTCTAGTAATGATCTATCTCCAGTCATATGTCTTGAGCAGCCACTGTCAATATACCATTCATTATCCTTGGAGTGACCAGCCATTAAGCAGAGGACCTGAAATGTAAACATTAAGAACGTGGTCCCCCTTTATTTCTTAGGTCCTGAAGTTAGCAACCTTTAACTACCCACACCTGTTTGACAGAAGGAGGTTTACTCTTTCTGGCATTGGATGTGAACCGCAAAAGGCATTCTGCAGCCTTGTGACCTAAACCATCACACACAGAGCATTTATAAAAGCTACAAGCATCATGAGGTGTTACTAACTCCTTACTTTTCTTAGGAGTTGCATGCGGTTTGGGAGCAGCTGTTTTAGCCTTGACAAAGGGAACTGGCTTTGGTTTGATCGCGGGCTTTCTAGGAACGCTCTTCTTGGTTTTGAAGGCAGGAGGAGCGGTCGAAGAAGAAGGACGGTCAGCCTTGCAGTTGCCAGCACCACCAATTCCACCAGAAGCGGTTGGAGTAGGGATGCGGCCAACTCCATAAGCCATGTTCTCTGAATCTTCACTCTCAGAATCCTTTCCTTTCATCCGAGAGTTTTTTCCATATTGTTTTTTTGGGTAGACATAATTAAAATTATGTTGTCCTTTACCCTTAGAATTAGCATGCTTCCCCTTAGAAATTTCATTAGTTAGTTTTAAAATTTTCTCATCCTTTTCACAACAGGATGCACACTTCTCTTTTTCACCAGATCCAAATCCCAGACCTTCTTTAATTTCACTGGTTATCTGGGAGTCTATGATTTGATCCATGATGGATTTTGACTTGAGCCACCCATCAATAATCTTTTGGAGATCGTTGATTTGGGTAATCAGGTCATCATTCCTAAGCTGAAGTGCAGCAACCTTAGTTTCAAGGGTGCGGTTTTGGTCAGCAAGAGGAGTCATACTTTTGATTTGGTCCTTAAGATTTGAAATTTCAGACCTCATCACAGTTTTCTCCGTCTTGTACTGAGAAATTTCATCATGAGCTAATTCTAATGCTTTCTTAACATTGGAGAATTTATGAATCATCATTTCTGCTTTCTTGAACATCCTTTCATGTTCTATGGGAGAAACCTCTTCCACCACCTTTTTCAAAATTTTCTTCTTTGGAATTACTTTTGAAGGTGGAGCATTTGTAGGAGGAAAAATAGGACGTGAATACGAACAATTTCCTATCTTAATGCTAGGAGTAAGTTTGACATCAGCATCCAATTTAAAATTTAGAATTTTTGTAGAAACCTCTTCATCTTCCATATCTAGCGACTCGATTGACTCAGTGTCTGACTCATCGAAAGCATCTGCAACTAAGCATAGATTAATCTCTTCGGTTTCTTCATCACTTCCATCATCAGAGTCTGTTTCAATCCAAGTTGTCAATTTCTTGGAATTCTCTTCCTCCTCAGCAACCATTCCCTAGCGACGAGAAAATTTTGCAGGAGAGGTTTTCTTTTTCAAGTATTCGTATTTAGGCTGTAGACACTCAGATGCAAAGTGACCAGGTTTTCTACAGTTGTAGCAAACTAGATCACTCTTTTTCTTTGTATCTGCAGCCTTAGAAAATGTTGCAGGAGGTTTGCCTTTAGAAAATGTTTTTGTGAAAGGTTTTGAGGATTTTCTAAATTTTTGAAATCTTTTCACAAACATGGCAAAATCATCATCATCCATCTCGATGAGTGATGAGGTTGATATGGAAGGATCTGCGATTTGATTGGATGTGATTGGTTTCTCCTCATGTTCCACGACGGACATGGAAAGCAATTTGATTTTCCCTTCAATCTCTTTAATGTGATTTAATTTAAGCTCATAGACTCTAAGATTGGTATACAAGTTACTTAATGACCAAGTACCCAAAACTTTGAACCTAGAGCAGCTAGGAAAGTCATATTGATTTCCTTATCAGTTAAAGTTTTGCCAAGAGATTTACAAGCGTTAACTACCTCAACATAGCGGTCGTAGGTTTGACGCAAGGTTTCGTTGGATTTTCTGTTGAAGTTGTTGTAGGATCTTTCAACAGCATATAATTTGTTCTCCTTGCATTCGTTATCACCTTCGAGGTAGCTCTCTATGGCATCCCACATCTGCTTTGCGGTTTTGAGATACATCACCTTTTGGAAGGTTGAAACGGGAAGGGTTCCAGAAATGATATTCCTTGCCTTGCTGTCCAAGGCAGCTAATCTTTTCTCTTCATCCGACCACTCGCTTTTTGGCTTTTTGACTTCTGGAATTTCTACACTGGTGGCTCCATCGGTATTGGCCTTCATGGGAACGAACGGGCCATTTATCACGCATTCCACCAGCATTTCATCAATAGTCTCCAAATGAATAAGCATTCGGCATTTCCAAATGTCAAAGTGGTCTTCGTCCAAAACTGAAATGTGTGAATAGTTAACAGTTGTCATCGTTTTTGAGTTTGCCATATTGAATCGGCACACAAGCTGTTAAGCTTGAAAAACAGTGGTTTTATAAATGTGTTTAGCTCTGATACCACTTGTTGGTCCCAAAGGTGGCAACAAGGGTGAAAAACAGCTAGAGGAGGTGAATAGCTGTTACAAATTTTTGCCCTCTTTTAAAACTAAACCTCTAAGCTTACAAAACCGCTTGCAGTTGATAATAAACTGCAAGTAGAGATGTAAAATGCACAGCGGAATATTTGAATATACAAAGCAGTTTTGAGGTGCGGTTTGTAAAGCGGTTTTGATAGTGTGGTTTTGGATGAGTGCAGTTTACAAACAAGTGAGGTTTTGACAATGTTAACTCCAAACACAATTTCACAATAATGGATAACTACAATATAGGTCAAACAGAGAAAAAGATAGATAATTAATAAGTACAAGAAATAATAAATGCAGTAAAGTAAGAACACAATATTTGGAGTGGTTCAATCGTTTAAACGATCTACGTCCACTACCAAGATGATTAGTCTTGGATTTTCTAAGAGTTAGATTTTATATTGAGTATGAGAGAGATTACAAGTTACAATGTATTCAAACTCAGATCTAAAATCTATTCTATGAAGATCGAATCCTAGACTATAACCAGTGTATCTCAAATGAATAATTTGTGTGATTAAACACGTGAGGTGTGTGTGTGAATGCAAGATCAAGGCTCTTTAAATCTTTGAGATGGAGAGAACAATGATTCTTGATGGTGTTAAGGCTTGATTTCTGGACTGGGATATTTTTCTTGAAGTTGAAGATGAAGATTCAAAGGACTAAGAATTTCTGGGCAGAGCTTCAGCTTCGTATGAACACAGCACTTTTCAATTTTCTCAAGCAATCTTCAAATGGTGAAGATTAGGAATATTTATACCCAAGCATCAAGGAACTAGCCGTTGGACACAGCTGTATCAAGTACTGTACTGGTGCTTTCCCATTGGTCCACAATATCCACTTTTGTCCTTTGGTACAGCAGTTGCAGATAAAGCTGATCAGGCTTCAATTGCAAGTAAGGTGGTTAGGACACCTGTCACCTTTTCAAGATCCTTGCCGATATTCTCTGACATTGAATCACGTGACAAGATTTAGTGGTTGACTTTTGATATTGCTGACGTGGATTCCAACGGTAAAAAGTGGTTCACTTCAAGTCTTCCATCATTGGATGCGGTCTGGTGTGGAGCGGTTGAGATTAAGCGGTTGGTTACACCAGTGAGGCTCTATCAGTGCGGTTGGAACTGCATATCATATGCGGTGAACTTCAAAGTGGTTGCACTGATATTGTCAACAAGTGGTTTCAGACAAAGGATTTCCACAAAGCAGTTGCTAGGGGCGATTTGCTTAGTGCGGTTTGATGAAGTGGTCTGAACCTCTTGAACATCAACCTCAAATCCAATGAGTCTTGTGCCAGTCTTCAAGCCTAATTTTAACCTATTCTATAAAATGGACTTAGCTAAAGAATTGAAGTGTAGACTTCATTACATAGGGTCCTAAAGTCCTTAAAATTGACAGAAGGTTATGGTATCAATCAAATCTAATCTAAAATAGGAGGGTTAAAATATGCATATCCAACATTTATCACCACCCAAAATTCTAAAGGCGATACTTCCATTGAAGATCTCAAATATCTTCATCTTCAAGAAGAAAATATGCAGAAGAAGTTTGTCAATCACCCTGTCACCAACGTTAGCTCCCTTACTGCCTATAGGGAACCAGAAAAATCCAAGCTAACTCCCTCTCATTTAACCGCACCACACACTGCCAACCAAGGTGAGTTTCGGCCTCATGGATCCAACAATCAGAGGGGTTATTTTTTTTCTTAATCCAAATAAAAAGAGTAGTAAGCATAATTATGGCAAGAATAATACTCGCGGCCTTCTGCCGCTTCCTTTGTCATTTCAGCCAGCCCCACATCCTCATTCTATCCGCCAACCACACCAAAATACTCTAGTGCCATACACACCACCAAATCCCTTTATGAGCCAAGATCCTAATATTGAAACATGTTAAATCTGCAAGAAAATGGGCCATGAAGCCACCACATGCTACCAAAGGGGAAATTTTGCCTACACTGCTCAGTATTATCCGAACAACGGAATGGCACACAACCAGGATTCATCACCTATGGCTCCCATTTCTTTTGTTCTTGATTCCGGAGCAACTAACCACATGACATCCAATTTGGATGTCCTGCAGCAGTACTTCCCGTATTCAGGTAGTGACCCTGTTGTTGTTGCAAATGGTGTTTCAATACCTATTGCTAGTGTTGGGTCCACACATTTTTCATCTCAAAATCATAATTTTGTCATGAAAACGGTTTTGTATGTTCCTAAAATCAGTCGATCATTATTTTTTATTCGCAAATTTGCCTTCATAATGATTGTTTCTTTAAACTGAATGCTTTTGGTTTTTGCGTGAAGGACAATCGTACCAAGAGGATTAATCTTTCTGGCAGTAATGTAGGAGATCTCTACACATTGTCTTTCGTCCCCAGTTCACGTCTAAACTCTCTGGCGTTAATCGGGGAACGCGTATCTTCTTTTACTTGGCACTCCCGATTGGGACATCCTTCTTCTCAAGTCTTTGATCATTTAGTTAATAAAACTCAGATTTCGATTAGCGGTTCCGTTAGATCTAAGGAGATGTGTCATTTTTACCCTTTAGCAAGTTTTGTAATCTTCCTTTTGAGTTGCGTACCTTTAAATTTGCAAAACCGTTAGACTTATTACATTTGGATGTTTGGGGGCCCTCCCCCACACCTTTTGTTTCAGGTTATAAATTTTATCTATCTATCGTTGATGATTTTTCTCGCTATGTTTGGATTTATCCATTATATCGTAAATCTGATGTGGTTAATGTGTTGGCTGATTTTAAAATTCTTATTGAAAATCAGTTAACTTGCCGAATTTCGATCATTCATACAGTTAAGACTATACAAACAGATGGGGTAGGTGAGTTTGTCAATCGACAATTTACTGAGTTCTTAATCACACATGGTATTAGTCATCGTCTCTCTTGCCCTTACACCCCACAACATAATGGGGTTGTTGAAAGAAAGCATAGGCACATCGTCGATATGGGTCTATGTCTTCTTGGTCAGTCTCAAGTTCCAGATATCTATTGGCTCGAGGCATTTTCCACCGCAGTTTTTCTCATCAATAGGTTTCCCATGAAACAACTTAATTACATATCTCCTTATGAAAAATTATGGCATCATACTCCTGACTATTGGTTCCTTAAGATTTTTAGGTGTACATGTTTTCCCAACTTAGTCCCCTCTAATCGTCATAAGTTGATGCTTAAGTCGACCCCATGCATTTTTTTGGGATATGATACAATGCGCAAAGGGTATCGATGTCTCAACCCCGTCACAGGCCGCATTTATATCTCTCGTCATGTTGTTTTTTATTAGACACACTTTTTCTATGTTGCCAAATCTTTCTCTACAGATATCAAAGGTCACACTCTTGACAATTTTGCCATGACACAACCTTCAACCACAACAAAAGGGCAGCCTACTGGTTCAGTGTCTCATGGAGACACAGATCACACCCAACAATACCCGTTTGTGATCACCGGTGAGACTTCCTACTGCACCAGTTCTTTCTCAAGCAACACTTGGGCTGCCATCTTTCAGGCCTTCATACTGTACCAACTCATCTCATCCGCTCTGCCTTGATGAGCCCGTATCTATACAGGTTGGATCGGAACAGCCTGTCCAGCCCAGTCCGGTTTTTGCACCTCCTACTCACTTGGATCCACCATCTGTATCAGCCTCTCTCAGGCACAACGTGTTGGGTTTTGGGGTTACAAACACAACGGAAAATAATTTATACAACAACAAAACCCTAGCCCTAAGATCCATCTAGCATGAATAGATTAGAAACATATGAAATAGATTTACATACCTTAATGCGATGGAGTTTAACAAAGTAGATCTCAAAATTCAAGTCTTGAACTTTGATGTCGAATCTTCTAATTTCCTTCTTCGAACTTGGTGATGAAATCAACAATGGAGTTCTTCAAGCTTTAGGAGATAAAGCAACCTCTCTCTAATGGTGATCCACACACGAACGAACCAAGAACACCTTCTTGTTGGATTGCTAGATGATCCTCTTGATTATTGAATCAATATTCAATAAAAAAACTATGGAACAATTTGGGACTTTTGGTTCAAAATCAAAATCAAAATCTAGAGTTTCATAAACCTAGGATGATGATGTGAGAGATTTGGTTTTTATGGCTGCAAGGGTTGTATTTATATCCCATATAAATCCCCTAACCATTAGGGTAGAAACCTTGTCAAACACCAAAACCTTCCAAGCCAAGGAATCACGTACGGATCAAAATTTGACCGTGGCACGACTCGTGCTCCTGGGCACGCTCGTGCCACGAGTCATTCCAAGTTATCACGAGTCGCCCAAAGCCAAAACCAATTCGTGATACGAGTCGTGACTTATTGTGTACTCGTGCTGGTTTTTGTCACGACTCGTGCCCAAGAGCACGAGTCGTGCCCTACCCCACAAAGTCAACAGTCAACGATTTTCTTGATTGCCTCAAAACGCAGTCGTTTAACTGCTCCTGGCACGATTCGTGCCCATGGGCACGAGTCGTGCCCTTCCCCAAAATTTCCAAATTTAGCTCGAATCAAATTCGTTCTTTTGTGTGTGACCCAAAAGGAATTATATTATGTTGGTAGTGAGTCGAAACATCGACCTCACAAGACATAAGTGACTTCTAGCAAATCATTATGTCCACCCAATTAATATAACATCAAAGCTTGATTTCTCGATAGATCAAATGTCATAATCTCTTTGTCCACGATGTCCAATTTGAACATGAGTCATGGTCTAGGTCAACTCATCTTGTTCAATGCTTTCTCGATTTTGAATATGTTGATAATCCAAATGCATTTGATCTCTATCAAATCAATTGAGTGTGGCCACACATTTCATCAATACTATTCATCGAGGGGCCCACAAATATCTCTCTTCACAAGAGGGACAAATCCCGTATTGACTTATTATTCTTCCCTACATGAGTCCAATCGTGCTAACATATCCCTTATTGTTATCCGATTAAAGATAGTGTTAGACTATATCAAACACGATCTTCGTCATGTGGAAGACGATGATAATCTCAGGTATAAAGGATTCAATAACACAACTATCATGAGATTTAATCATGACAACAGACCATGTCATAAATCATATAAGTAGGTCATGTCCAATACTTATTCTCTAGCAAGTATCCATAAGGGTAATGTGCATCTCCATGCATATAATCATCTCTATGATTATCCATTACCAACTTATACTAGTTGTTCACAACAACTAGGGACACAGTTCAATATAATAAATATGCAAAACATATAATGAACCAAATAAACATGCTCTATAATAAATGATAAAGATGATACACAACAGTTCAAGTTAAACATAACTATAGCCTAGGGCACTACACCAACACAACGAACCTATCCAGCCTCATGCTTCTTCTAGTCTTGCACCAGCTGCACCACAACCCACATTACAGTCCAGCTCTTCTACCTCAGAACTGTCTCTTACGCCTGAAATTCCATCAGCAACTACTATTGGACCTGGGACACATCCAATGATTACCCGGGCCAAGGCAAGGGTTTTCCGCCCTAAACATCAATTTGCTCTCACTGCTACTCAGGCTGATTCCCCGTTATTTGAACCACGGACATTTCGTCAGGCTGCACCATTACCTCATTGGCAAAAGGCTATGGAAGAGGAACTTTCGGCTCTCTACAAAAATGAGACATGGTCGTTGATTCCTCCTCCATCCCAACATAACATCGTAGGCAGTAAGTGGATCTATAAAATCAAACGGCAAGCAGATGGGTCGATTGAACGGTACAAAGCGAGACTCATGGCTCGAGGGTATACACAACAAGAAGGGGTTGATTTTGAAGAGACCTTTAGTCCCGTTTTCAAACCTGCAACAATCCGTACGGTTCTTTCCTTAGCTCACTCACATAATTGGCCCATTGAGCAACTAGATGTTCGAAACGCATTTCTTAATGGAATTCTTACGAAAGAAGTTTACATGACTCAACCACCCAGTTTTGTGGATCCTTCCCATCCAAACTATGTTTGTCGGTTACACCGTGCACTCTATGGCCTCATGCAGTGTCCTCGTGCTTGGTTTACTAGACTCCATGATTTTCTCATTACCTTGGGGTTCTTTAATAGTCAAGCTGATTCTTCCTTGTTCATCCGTCATCAAGATGGTACAAAAATTGCCATATTGGTCTATGTCAATGATATCTTGGTCACCGACTCTAGTTCACATATGGTTAATCAGGTGCTTGATAATATTTGTTCTACATTTGAAAGTCGTCGATTGGGTTCAATAAGCTTCTTCCTTGGCATAGAGGCTACAAGAACACAATCTCACTTACACTTGAACCAAACCCGGTAAGCTTATGATCTTCTAAACAAGTTCAACAGGCACTTGTGTAAACCGGCACCCACCCCTCTATCTCCCGGGCTACATCTCTCCGCCAATGATGGTGATCCCCTTTCAGATGCTACCATTTATCGAAGCATGGTTGAGGGACTTCAATATATCACTCTCACACGGCCATATCTTTCTTTCGCCGTCAACCAAGTTTGTCAATTTATGCACTCTCCGCGCTCTTCTCACCTTGCGGTAGTCAAACGCATTTTTCGGTTTCTCAAAGGTACACTTGTTCTTGGTCTCTCTTTCCAGCAGTCCCTTCACACCTCTATTACTGTTTTCTGTGATGCCGAAATGGCAGGTTCCCCTGATGATCGACGCTCTGCCACCGGAGCATGTGTGTTTATTGGTCCTAACCTCATTACGTGAACTGCCAAGAAGCAACATACGATATCACGATCTAGTAGTGAGGCTGAATATCGAGCCTTAGCCTCCACTGCAGCCGAGCTCAAATGGTTCTCGTACCTCTTTCGTGAACTTGGCCTTGTTCTCTATCCTCCTCGGCTTTTTTTTGTGACAATCTCTCGGCACTGCACATGTCCAAAAATCCAGTCTTTCATTCTCGCACACGTCACATAGAAATCGACCTTCATTTCGTTCGTGAATTACATCATCAAGGATTTCTCCGCTTACATCACATTTCCTCCTCGGATTAGGTTGTTGATATTTTCACGAAAAGTCTTCTTTGCTCCACGTTTTCATCTTCTCTCGCAAGCTTCAACTTCGGCTCCACTACATTCGGCTTGAGGGGGTGAAAGCGTAAATACTGTACCTCAAGTCACATGATAGATTTCAAGATAAACTAGGTAACTATATAACATATCTTTTGTATATTATGATGTATGCTCTTTTCCATTCTAATTGTAATCAGTTGCTACTGATAAGAAGTAAGTAATTATAGGATAGAATAATACTCCTAATATGGTGCTTGTAATTATTAATAAATAGAAAACATTTGGGAAGATAACAGTGTGTGAGTTTCCAATCCAATTACGGCGTTGTCTAATTATTCCTCTCCTTTCTCCTTCTGTCCTTCACTTTCACTATTGCAGGTGATTAGTTCTTTTACTTTTGTTTTGGTCAAATTTCAACAAGTGTATTTCGATGAGAAGAAAAGTGACTAAAGTGATATGAATCTAGGTACAATGATTATCAAGTTGAATAGAAATGGACACAAGATGTTTGTTGACTAGGGAAAGCCCTTGAACAACTTGTTCTCCCAAGATAAAACCCCAGGAGGATTTGGCTCCTGCCTTGACCGGAAGTTTACTAAGAATTTTCTTGAGATTACAATGCTAAGAGCGTATGAAAAAGGGAGCTTAAGCTAGTGAAGAACGTGCGTGTAAATACAGTGTGTGTTCCCCTTTTATACCTCAAATAAAACTAATTAACAAAGAAGATTATGCGCCTATAAACTCGGGGAAGAGGTTGATCAAAGAGAGATATATCCGCCATTTGTTGTTTGAGGGAGAAGATAAGATCCGTTCTTTGAGGAAACGTTGTTGACTTAATCTTTACTCCTTGTGACACGTGCCCTATAAAATAGGAATAGCGTTACTGGTTCCAACCTGCAGAAAGCCAAGTTGTAAATAGAACAACTCAAGTTGTTAGTACCAAGTTGTTAGGTGTAAGTTGTAAAACATGTTGACTGAAAAATGTAGGGCCCAACAATTGCCCCCAAACTTTTTGAAAAATGAGGAATAGAAAGAGACAAAAGAATTCAAAAAGTTTGCCAAAATAAGAAAGAAAAGAACGACGGTTTTTAAGTAGTTTCCCGAGGCAAAAAGACTTGATCGCTTTTAGAGTTCCAACCACCTTCAACCTCCATAAATAAATAGTCTCTTGCTCCAACTCTCCCTTTCACCAAATCAAAAACGTTACTTTCACAGAGGTTTCTAGAGGAAGAAACAAGGAAGACGGTTGGGGCGAAAAATCAAGTAGAGATTTACGGTGAGTTTCTTGTCTTCTCTTCAATTTCATCTCCGATTTCTTGTTTTAAGTTGAAAAAATGGGTCGGAAGAAGTTAGTCGTGATTGAGAGTGACGAGGGTTTGCCCAAGGGTTTCATAACCCAAAACTTGTTGAAGGAACCCGATAATGAGAAATGTCTGATGCCTAAGGCTAACCTAGATGTTATTAAGAAGAATCACGCCATGCCCTACGAAACGGTCTACTTCACCCATCCTGATTTGACCTCCGAATGCTATTCTCCCACTTGGGTATGTTTTCCGGAGTATCCCTTTGTTATAGGTTTACGATTCCCTTTCCCCGATTTGATTACGAAGTTCTTTTCCTCTACTAAACTCAACTATGCCCAACTGATGCCTCAAGGGTGGAGATATTTGCAAACCCTAGTTAGATTAGGAGAGAGGGCTGATTTGGTTGCTTTGGTTTAGAAGAGTTGGCGTATCTTGTGGATTTAAGGAGTTTTGGTCCGGGAAGGTTTGGTTTTAGGGTCAAGAATGGTGAGCCTATTCTGATTTCTAATCATGACATTGCTGATAGAGGGTGGAAAAATAAGTTTTTCTTTGCAAGGAGGGACACCTTGGGTCAAGAGGAAGGTGTTTTTTCCAAATGGAGGTTTCAAGGTAGTGAAAATAGTTTCTCTATTTTACGAAATGCTTCTCAATACTATGATAGCTAACTCTTAAAATTTCCTTTGTAGAAGTTTCTAAGGCTTCGGATTTGTTTCCTGATCAAGAAGGGACACAAGCGAACGTAAAACAGGCTTCTCCGAGTTGGGTGTATCGATAGGTCCTTCAAGGCATTCCCCGTTGAGTTTTTCGTTGAGGAGAATTTGGAGGTGAAGCGAGAGGTTGAAGCCGAAGAAAACCTACCCCCAAGTCTACCCGAGATGTCTACGGGTTTAAATCCTCAAAAATCTTTGTACTTTTCGCGAGTATTTCGATTATCTCAATTCCTTATTTCCTTGTTGTAGCTACACGATCCAAATCCAACGTGAGTGCCGGCGACTTGATGGCGCTGCTAAGGCAAAGAAAGTTGCCAAGAAGGAAAGTAAACCTCCAACTCCAATGTCCATGGCCTCTAGCTCGGATTTGAATGCTTCCAAGAATAAGGAGGAAGTGAAGAAAGGAAGCTATCCGAAACCGAGGCTACGGATGGGAATGAGACTTGTGACATGGGGACAAAGCAAGAAAAAGTTAAAGGATGCTATAGCTTTGCTTTGTTGACAAGGTAAAATGAGAAAACTTGAACCTTGCCCATGATTTTTGATGAAATGCTAACATTTCTTTTTACTTAGGTTGCGGATATCATGTGCCCTATCATGGACCGGCTTGATCTTTGTGAAAATCAAGGCGGCCCAGGCATAATTACGAAGGCGAGGAATACAAGAAGCAAGCCACCAAGAATGCCTGAGGAGATTGAGAAGTTGAAGGAAAATCTTGAAGCCGAAAAGAAGGAGTTGGAAGTTGTTAAAGGCCGAGAAAGTGAAGGAACATGAAGCCCATGAGAAGGAATTTGATGCCGCGAAGAAAGATTTCACGTTTAATGCCACCAAAGTGGTGTTTGAAGCCGAGGATTGAACTTATGGAAGAGTACAAGAATGGGCCGGCTCAGGATTGGGATGTGGAAGGCTGAGAAAAGGGCTTTGGAAGATTTCATTGGTGAGCCGGTAGATGCAGAGGAAGTGGTCTGCGGCTCTGGAAGCTCTAGTTGAGGATACTGATAGGACCTTGAGTACCCTAATGGTGGCTCAGAATGGCCAAGGGGAGAATACAACACCGGTGGCAGCAGGCCAGGAAGTTTGAAAAACATTTTAAAACTTTGGGTATTTTGGAAAAAACAATTTTTGCTTTATTTATGTATCTCTGTTGGTACAACAAATGGGGGGAGTGTCCTCAAAAACAAGGTTTTTAGTTTGTAATGGCTCATAAGAGCCGAGACAATTTATTTGGGGGTACTAGGTTGGTCTAGTACTCCAAGCTTTCTTAGGGTTTTAGGGACTTGTTGGCTTACCCAACTTGTCCTTTAGTTGCGAAAAATCTTTTGAAAAACACTTAATGGTTTTTTAGCAAAGTATTTTATGTCTCGGGGAGACGCTTGTTTGTTCTTTAGATAACATGTAAATTTTATAAACCGTAGGTAACATGAAAATGTTACAACCAATAGTTCACAACTTGAAGAAGTGTGAAAACGTGCGCCCAGGCGAAGGTGTCGAAACCTTAATTCGTAAGAAAAGATGAATATCTTTTAACCATAAGTACCTTTGATCAGAGGTAAATCGTTTGAAGAGATAGAACAAGTATCAGCCGTCCTGGCGTGTCAACAAGTTCTATCCCTCTCCAGCTAGAGTTCCAACATGTATCAGCCGTACTGGCGTGTCAACATGTTGAAATTTTCTTCCTCAAGTTCAAACACGTATCAACCGTACTGGCGTGTCAACATGTTGAACTTTGTCTTCCTCAGGCTCAAACATGTATCAGCCGTAATGGCGTGTCAACATGTTTGTCCTGTTCCAGCTTAGGTCTCAACAAGTATCAGCCGTACTGGCGTGTCAACATGTTGAGCCTACTCCATTTGATCAAGTTGCACCTCGCAAAACAGATTTATGTTAGGGTTGGGCGTTAGCGTAGCTAACGCCCCTCCGATGCTTAAGTTAGTAAGGATTCTCCACAAAAATCAACAACTTGAAATATACGAATGAATTTGACAACTAAAAATAAATCGTACTGAGAAGTCTAGTTGCAAATAATTGGACTTACATGAAATAAAGTTTCAAGTGGATGGCGTTCCAACTTCTAGGGATCCTATCTCCACTTGGGGTTGACAACCGCACGCACCTTTGCCAGCTTCAGCGTCGATGAGAGATGGTCCTTCCCCCTTGGGGGCTAACTTACAGGCATTCAATTCTCTTGTATGTTGAAATACTTTTCTTAAAACTAAATCACCAACCTGGAACCTTTCCGACTCGATATTTTTGTTGTAGGATCTTGCAATTCGTTGTTGATAAGCCGCCATCCTTATCTTGGCTAAATCCCCGATCTCATCAATTGTATCTAAATCTTGAGTTAGCAAGAGATTATTTTCATCTTGAGTTAATAAGCCATACCTTCTTTGTTGGGATCGTTACTTCAACCGGAATTACGGCTTCCGCCCCATATACCAATGAATATGGAGTTCTACCGTGGCTCCTTTTGTGGTAGTCCTATCTCGCCCAAAGTACAAGTGGTAACTCTTCAAACCATTTTCCCTTCTTTTGGTCTAAACGCTTCTTCAAGTTGTTGATGATCAACTTGTTGCTTGATTCACTTGGCCATTGGCTTGAGGGTGGACAGTGTAGACATGATCAACTTGATGCCCCAAATGAGTACAAAAATCCCCGGTCTTCTTACTTATAAATTGTGACCCATTGTCACATATAATCTCCGATGGCACACCAAACTCCGCTAATTATATTTTTCTTTAGAAATGAGATTACCTCCTTATCTCTCACCTGCACATAAGCTTCTGCTTCGATCCACTTTGAGAAATAATCGGTTAATGCCAACATGAACACCTTGCCTCCGGGAGCCTTAGGCAACTTGCCTACAATGTCCATGCCCCACCGCATGAAAGGCCAAGATGGGACTATAGAATGTAAAGGCTCGAGCGGAGTTGATGCAAGATGTTACCGTGTCTTTGGCGAGCATCACACTTTGTACATAGCTCATAGCATCTTGACGCATGGTTGGCCAATAGTATCCCGTCTTGAGGGCCTTCGACGCCGCTGCTTTCCCACTGTAATGGTTCCCACAAATTCCTTCGTGGATTTCTTTGAGTACTAGTTCTACTTGCTCATTATCGATACATCTTAAATAATGTCCCGCAAAAGACCTCTTGAATAGCACATTATCTATCAAAACAAAAGTAGAAGTACGAATCTTAAAGGATCTAACATTCTTAACATCGGGTGGAATAGTTCCAAGTTGGAGGAACTCAATAACAGGTTGGGTCCAAGAAGGTTTAGCATCTTGTGCCCCAAGAGGTGGAGTAACCACTTGAGTTTCCTCAACTTGGTCTATTGCGGGTACTTAACATAAATGATGGGGATATTAGTATGCAACATTGATTTGCAAGTTGAACCCAAGTTGGCCAAGGCGTCTGCTTCTGCGTTCTCTTCTCTAGGTACCTGTTCCAAAGAGAATGATAGAAATTTCGAAGCTAAGGCCTTAACCTGTTGGAGGTACAGAGTCATCTTGGAATGCTTCGCCATATAACCGCCATTAAAATGGTTAGCTAGTAGTTTGAGAGTCAACAAATACATTTAAATGTGTAATATTCACACTTAAAGCTGTAGTTAAACCCATGATTAGGGCTTCATACTCAGCTTCGTTATTTGTTGCACTGAATTCACAACATACAGCTTGAGGTATGATATCACCTTTAGGGGACTTCAAGATTATTCCCAAACAAATCCCTTTAGAATTTGAAGCTCCATCGGTATACAATGTCCAAAATCTAGGAACAGTTTTACCTTCAAGTTGTTTGCACTTCCAGTTCTACCTCAGCTACAAACTTGGACCGAAGTCGCCTACGAAATCGGCTAGGGCCTCGCGATTTGATGGTCGTTCTTGGCTCATACGAAATGTCATACGTGCTCAACTTGACCGACCACTTGGCCAACTCCGCCCGACATCTCTCGGCATTCTCAACACATTTCTCATAGGATAATTAGTTCTAACAGCTTATGGAATGTGTTTCAAAATAATGACGTAATTTGATAGCAAAGCAGTAGTTAAGGCTAATATCAATTTTTCAAGATGAGAGTACCTTGTTTCAAAGATCCAATAAAGACTTACTTACATAGTAAACAGTGGATGCCGTTCACCTTGGATTTCCTTCACCAATACCGCACTAACAAAGCATTTTCGTATACAAATAAGTATAAATAAAGATGCTCACCATGTTCGGGTTTAGCAAGAAGGGGTGACGTCATCAAGTATTCTTTAAGTTGTTTGAAGGCCGCCTCATGTTGGTCACCCATTGAAAGAGTTTGTTTTTTCTTAATACTTCGTGAGAATAACCTCGCACTTATCGATGATTTGGATATAAATCTATTCAAAGCAAACCTACTCTACCCGTTAACCTTTGTACGTCCTTGATGTTCTTAGGGGATTCCAAGTTGAGAATGGCTTTGATTTGTTCGGGACTTGCTTCGATTCCCCTTTTGGTCACCATATATCCCAAGAATTTACCTCGCTTCTAACACCGAAGTTACACTTTGCCGGATTGAGCTTCATGTTGAAGGCTTTCAAAATGTTGAATGCCTCAAGAAGGTGCTCCACATGATCCTCAATGTGCTTGGATTTGACCACCATATCGTCTATGTAGACCTCCATTGTCTTGCCAAGTTGGTCTTTGAACATTTTGTTCACTAACCTTCGTAGGTTGCCCCCGCATTTTTAAGACCAAAGGGCATATAAATATAACAATATATACCTTCGGAGCCATGAATGCCGTATCTTCTTGGTCTCGAAGGCTCCATTTGAATTTGTTGATACCCTAAGATGCATCCATGAATGTCAAGATGTCGTGGCCACTGTCTCGTCAACTAGAGAATCAATATGAGGGAGAGGGAATGGATCCTTCGAACAGGCCTTGTTCAAGTCGGTGAAGTCCACGCATACTCGCCACTTGCCATTCTTCTTCTCCACCACTACAACGTTAGCCAACCACCTTGGGTACTGAACTTCTCGATCATCTTGGACTTCGCAGCCTCTCAACTTCATCCTTGATGATCCGGTTCCGCTCCCGGGCGAACTTCCTTCTTTTTGACGGACAGGACGGATGGTCGGATCGATGTTCAACTTGTGAGTGATGATGTCCTTGCTTATCCCTGTCATGTCTTCATGCTTCCAAGCAAAACAACATTTCTGACTTTTCAGGAACTCGATCAGCTCCTCTTCGATTTCGGACGGTAGGTCTATCCCAACTTGCACTTGGGCCTCAGGATTTGATGCATCCACAGGAACACTTTTTGTATCGTGCTCCACTGCTTCAAGAATGTCCTGGGCCTTTTTCTTTAATTGCTATGCTTGCCGAGGGGTCGAGCTTGCTTTCATGTTGATCTTGTAACATCCTTTAGAGACTTGCTGGTTTCCCTTCAACTTGGCAACTCCCCAAGGTGTTGGAAACTTGACGCATTGATGGTAAGTTGATGGCACGGCCTTCATGTTGTGGATCCAAGGTCTTCCCAATATAACATTGTACGAGGAAGAGCACTCAATCACACAAAACCTCTCCATGGAATTCATACCCTCTAGGTAGATGGGCAACTTGATCTCCCCGACTGTTTGCTTCACCTCACCACTGAACCCTACCAGTACGGATGAATTCTTCACCACTTCGGACAGAGGGATGCCCATGTCTTCAAGAGCATGAGTGAAGATGATGTTGACTGAGCTGCCACCATCGATCAGAATCCGCTTGACCACACAATTAGCACCGCACCTGAACAACTAGACCATCATGATGAGGGTCCAACGTGTTCTCCTTATCTTCATCTTCAAAAGAAATGATATGACCATCTGTGAAGTCACGACGCCTTGAAGGCAATTCTGATTGATCTTCCTTAGAGCTTTTGGCATGGCGTTTGGCAGCAGAGTAAGTTGTGCCGCAAATATGAGACCCACCTGAAATAACATTTACTACCTTGGTGGCTGGAGGGGGTGCAACTTTCTCGGGTCTAGAATGTTTTCCTGAATCAGGTTCTTTGGATTCACTCCTGACCCTCTTCTTGCCCAACAAATCCTTGAGAAGACCCTTGGACAATAAATGAGCAATCTCCTTCCTCAAGGCGAAACAGTTCTCGGTGGTGTGCCCAAAATCTTCATGAAATGCGCACCACTTGGACTTGTCCTTCCAAGTTGTTGATCGGTCATTCTTCTTGGGCCATCTTGCTTTATCTCCAAGATTTCCCATGGCACACAAGATTCCCGCAATGTCCACGTAAAAACAATATTCAGAAATTTGTGGATAATCATTATCATCACCTTCCTGATCATCATCTACGACATGAATTCTAGAAGGTTCGCTTTAACAGGGGTTTGCCCTGTTGGACTTATAGTGATGGGAATCCTGGCCGTCCGTCGAAGGCTCAAATAGAGGAGTAGGAGTCCTCCCAGTTGACTTCCCCATCGCCAAGCTATCTTCCTCCAATCTGATGTAAGGCAAGGCCCTGGTTCTGATTTCTTCAAGTTGTTTCGCAGGGGTCATCACCAACTCGTTGTAGAACAATGAGCTCTTCTTCAAGCCTATACGGAATGCTTCCGTAGCGGTGGACACATCCAAGTTGGGTATAGTCACTGCCTCCTTGTTGAACCTGTGCAAATACTCTTTAAGATTTTCGTTAGGCTGTTGCACAATTCTATAAAGATCACTGGTCAACTTGTCGAATGCCCTGTTACATGAAAATTGGTTAATGAACATATTAACAAGTTGAGCATAAGATGAAATAGAGTTTAGAGGGAGTCCTGTTAGCCATTTTAAGGCTGGTCCTGACAAAGTAGAGCCAAAGCCCCTGCAAAAACACGCTTCTTTAAACATAGGAGGGATACTTATGATATCCATTTGATTCCCCGATACAAAGAACACATGCTCGCTGATCGGTACTCCCATCATACTTCTTCATATGAGGGACCGAGAATTTCTTCGGATCTCCACACTGGCTATTGCGGGCACAAAACGAGACTCATTGTAGCAAATTGGAGAGACTTGATGATACGGCAAGTTGACTCCAGGCACGCTTCGGAGCAACTCCTTAATGGTTTGCATTTCCTTAACCAGTTGGTTCTCTGCGAAAAGAGGAGCATTATTAACTTGAGGTGCGAAAGTATCGAAAGCATTAAAGAAACTTTCCGTTTGCCCCATTGAGGGTGTAGCATAAGTGTAGCAAGATGATAGCGCAGGTTGGCTAGCTGGTAGGCCGAATCTTGGTTGCTCGATTGGAATGGATGTCACAATTGTGCTCTCCGCTGGCAAGGTGTTGGACATAGGGATATCTCCGACATGGCTCGGTCCTGTACCTGCACCAAACAGAGATCTAGGAAGCAAAGGTGAAAACGGAGTGGATACTTGAGTCTCAGCTTGCTTCCCTTTACGCAGACTATCAATGGCATTGAATATCATGGTATTCGTATGCTCCTGAGCATCCAACCGATCACCTATTTTCTTCAACATGTCCGCCATGTTGGACATTATCTCCAAATTGGCAGCTTCTGCGCTTGGAGGAGGGTTGCTTTGGGCATTGGAAACAGGAAGCGGCCGACTCTGACTGATGGATGATGGATTAACCATTTCTACGCAAATAATCAAAGTTTCCCACGGACGGCGCCAAATTGTTTTGGTCAAATTTCAACAAGTGTATTTCGATGAGAAGAAAAGTGACTAAAGTGATATGAATCTAGGTACAATGATTATCAAGTTGAATAGAAATGAACACAAGATGTTTGTTGACTAGGGAAAGCCCTTGAACAACTTGTTCTCCGGCATAAAACCCCAGGAGGATTTGGCTCCTGCCTTGACCGGAAGTTTACTAAGAATTTTCTTGAGATTACAATGCTAAGAGCGTATGAAAAAGGGAGCTTAAGCTAGTGAAGAACGTGCGTGTAAATACAGTGTGTTCCCCTTTATACCTCAAATAAAACTAATTAACAAAGAAGATTATGCGCCTATAAACTCGGGGAAGAGGTTGATCAAAGAGAGATATATCCGCCATTTGTTGTTTGAGGGAGAAGATAAGATCCGTTGCTGAGGAAACGTTGTTGACTTAATCTTTACTCCTTGTGACACGTGCCCTATAAAATAGGAATAGCGTTACTGGTTCCAACCTGCAGAAAGCCAAGTTGTAAATAGAACAACTCAAGTTGTTAGTACCAAGTTGTTAGGTGTAAGTTGTAAAACATGTTGATTGAAAAATGTAGGGCCCAACAACTTTTAAGTAAATAAATGAAGTACTTACTCCAATTAAAAAACTACGCTATATTTACCTTTTTTTTTAAATTCCATAAAACTTCCATAATTATAAGAAAATCAGTATTATAATGTAATTTCAACCAAATATAAATAAATAAAATAAAGTTTATAAGATGTTGAGTTATCTTACGAAATACTTCCTCTGTTTCAAAATAATTCATTTAGACTAAATTTTTAATTCAAAATAGTTGTTACTTTTTAGTTTAATGCATTCAAACTCAACTTTTATTTTTACGTTAAATCTTAATATGGGACATGTTTTGGTAGAAAAAACAATAGAGTAGAATCTTAACTATGTTTAGTGTGTGGATTGAATAATAAGGAGGGAACTATGGAATTCGATTATATGGAACAAGAAAATGAAAAACGAGACAATGACAACGCGATTTGGTAACGAGGAAAACCTTGGAGGTGATAACCTCTTTGGAAAAAACCCCGGGAGTTAGGTCTCCAACCTTAAAGGTTCCACTATAATGATCACAATTACAACTTCGGAAGATAATGGAGAGGATTACAAGAGTTTGTGTGTAAAGTGTGTGCGTATGAGCATGAGTGTCATTTTCCGTCTCCATTTCCCCTTAAATACAAGTAACTAAGAAAGAGTCAAATATGGTTCCTACAATCTCGGCATTGTGGTTTATCTTTTCAACCTCCGTGAGACCAAGTCGCCCTAGCCGTTTGAAGGTCTCGTTGAACGTGCTTGAAGGTTGTTTCCGCATTCCTCTCTTAATTACCGAAAATAAGAATAATAATATTAGGAAATATTGGACAAGTAAATATTTAAAACAATACTTACAAAGTGTAATGACATCTCGTTATGCAGATCACCGAAGATGTCGTCATGTCAAAATGCCCACAACAATTTGTCCCCAAAAACATTTGACTATGTAGGCAATCAAGAGGCAAAATGTTTTTCCTTTTGAATTAATGACCCAACCGTTACTCGCCCGATGGGACGTTCTTGGGAGACGTGGCGATGAAATGAACGGTTGGGGAGAGAGTTAATTTTGAAAAGGGATTCTTTTTCCTTTTTATTAACCGCTTGAGAAAACTTATCTTCTCAAATCTTCTTTTCACCTCCTTTGGCCCACGGCGCCGTTCGCCAAGGTAAAATCACTCCATCTCTCGACCTTCTTCCTTTGTTTATTTTTCTCTTGATTAACCGTTCATCTTCTAACCGGCTTCAAATGTGACGGTTAGGAATACGAGGCGAGTAAAAAGGAAGAGTTTTGATAACCGCAATTTCGGATAATTATTTGTGATTATCCAATCCTCTACAAATTCTTTATCCAAATCATACGTCTCTTTCTATATTACGAGGAGAGAAATTTTCTTAAGCATACAGCCTTCTATAATTACGACGCTCTCAAGTAAGTTGGGATCAACGTATCACTTGGCTATTTTATTGAATCCCGCTAACATATATTCTTATATGCGGTGACTTTCTCCTAGCTTGACGACAAGTGATATTGTGGCCAAATATAAAGGTAAAATGAAAGCGGAAGAGAACATACCAGATAAACAAGATTACTCCGAAGAGAAAAAGGTTGGAACAAATCCCTGCCGTAGAGAAACAAATTTGGAGTGAAGAAGTGTTGGAAAATCAGTAAGATTTTCTTTTGAATCGTAGACACCTTGATCCTCTTTATTTTTAGTAAAATACCTCCTCTTGTTGATGATAGATTGTCTCGATGGCCAAATTAATGTCCAAAGAAATCAGACATCGAGGGAAAAGTGTGATACCTACGACATGAGTAAGGCCGAATATGAGAAGGATTTGAGGGAGGCCGCAAGCATAATAAGTGGAAAGGGATTGGAGATCGTGGACAAGAATGAAGAGATATTAAAATGGCGGTCCAGCTTGCAAGCGCGACATCACCATGAAAGGGAGATGGAAGCATTTCGGGATGACTTGGTGCATGAGACCGCAAAAGCGCCTTTGAAACTAGAATCCAAATGATTGAGGAATATCAAGCAGAGAGCATGTGAATTGGAACCCGAGTGAAGAGAAGATGGCTTTGCAATGATTCACGAGGAAAAAGCAATCGATGATTTCAAGGATCTAGAGCAGCCGCGAGGACACCGACTGGGTGATTTCTAGGAGAAGTTATTCCAGAGCAATACCTCCGACAAATGCCACTCGAAAAGGTAAAATAAACTTGCTCTTGATGTTGCCGGGGTGGAATCCCTTAAGACAATTTTTATTTTGGTTTGGTTTGTAATAGGTCCTTAAGGGCCAAAGACAATCTTTTTAAGTGTTGGGTTGGTTCAACACTTTCGCACTTTTACTTTGGTGGTTTGGATACATTATGGTTATTTTAGTTTAGTTATGGTCTAATGGTTTTCAAGCACGCCAAGGCTTGTTTCTTTTTTGGATAATTTTTCGTATGTTTTTCACATATGGTGACATGATAGTATGTCGAATAATAGGTATTTAGGATGACATGTAGATGTCATAAACCGTAGATACTTAGATGACACGTATATGCCATAAACCGTAGATACTTAGATGACACGAATATGCCATAACCATAAGAATAATGCTTAAGATCAATCATCTAACCGAGTGGGAATGGGTAAGCTATATGAGTTTACCCATATAGGCCCACCCCACACCTCAATTAGTGAGATAACTTGCGCTCCCGTGCGAAGGTGTGGTAACCTAACTTCTTTAGAAAGAGGTAATTAACTCTTTAAACCTTAGAAGGGATTGTGTACCTTTACTTGAGAAGAGATGGCCGCCTCTAACGGAGGAGGAATCGTTGTTCTTTGCATGCTTTCGATATGTCCCCATGTAAATGTGTCAATACCTCATAAGATAGAAACACGTTAAAAACGGACGCCAACTAAGGTTGACGTCTCTCACAAAGCATGTTAGAGACATCTTATCATGTAAATAATTAAAAAGATACATAGGAGAAAAGAATTAAAATACGATTCATACCGGAAAGATGAGTTCATGGGAAGTCATATTTAAATGTAATACCTTTGAGATGAATGGCGTTCCAACTTCTGGGTATCATTTGGCCATCCAAGGTTGCAAGGCGATATGCTCCTTTTCCGGCTTGTGCATCTATCAAGTAGTGGTCCCTCCCATTTTGGGGCGAGCTTGCCCGCATTGGACTCCTTGGTATTTTGGAATGCCTTTCGTAGGACTAAGTCTCCTACTTGAAACCTTCGACCCCGACGTTTTATTGTATGATCGGGCTACCCTTTGCCGATATGCCGCCATGCGAACTTTGGCCATATCCCTTAGCTCGTCCACGTATCCAGGAATGTATCAAGATGTCTTTATTATTTTCGATGTAAGCAAGCCGTATCTTGCCGTAGGTACAAGGACTTCGCTGGAATAACAGATTCAGCCCAAATACAAGTGAATAGGGGTTTGACCAAAGAGCATTCTTAGATGTCGTCCCGTCACCCCATAGGACCATTGGTAATTCTTCCGCCCAACGTCCTTTTTTTCCGGTTTAGTCTCTTTTTTAAGTTGCCGATTATTATTTTGTTGCTAGACTCTCGCCCGTCCATTGGCTTCGAGGGTGAACAGCGAAGACGTTACCATCTTAACACCCCAAGCCGTCAAGAAATCTTGGGTCCTCTTGCCGATGAACCGAGAGCCGTTGTCACAAATTATTTCGATGGAATTCCAAATCGGCTAAATATGTTCCTTTTGATAAAAGATATTACTTCTTTATCACGAACTTGCACATATGCCTCACCTCTACCCACTTAGAAAAGTAGTCCGTCATGGCCAAAAGAAATACTCGTCCCCGGTGCTCGGGAAGTTTTCCTACAATGTCCATTCCCAAACCATAAACGGCCAAGGTGACAGGATAGGATGTAGCAATTCACTGGCCGGTGCAGATGTCCCCATGTCGCCGACAGAATCGCATTTCTTTGCGTAGTCAATGGCGTCTTTTCTCATTGTGGGCCGTAAATAGCCCAACCTTAGAGCTTTAGTATGTAAACTTCGCCCTGTATGATTTCCACAATCTCCTTCATGCAGCCTCCGAGAACCTCGATGGCTCTATCTCGCTTCTAGACACCTTAAGTAGTGACCTGCAGCAGATTTTCTAAACAAGAGATTATCAATAAGTACATATTTAGATACTCTTACCCCGAAGGCTCTCGCATTCTTCTCCTCAACTCGGGATCGTATCATCTAAGAGATACTTGATAATAGGGGCCGTCCAAGAGGTTGATGCAGAGAGGAAGGTATGTCAACATCTAGGACGAACATCTCGAGATTGTCAATTGCCGGGATGTCAACATGCACGATTGGGATATTGGTTTGTGAGAAGCTTTTGAAGGCCGAACCCAAATTTGCCAAAGCATCGCCTTGAGAATTTTCTTCTCAAGCGGATTTGTTCCAAGGAAAATGTTTTGAATTTGGCCGAAATAATTTTTACAATTTCCAAATATGTCGTCATTTTAGCATTTTTCGCGACGTAGGACCCATTGTATTGATTAACAATTAGTAATGAATCCATGAACACCCTGATATGCTTGACATCTAAGTCTTGGGCCGCCGTTAAACCCGCGATAAGTGCCTCGTACTCGCTTCATTGTTGGTAGCCTTGAAGCCGCAATCGATAGATTGTGGTATTATGTCCCCTTGTGGCGATTTTAGTACAACTCCAAGACCCGTACCTCTCATGTTGGAAGCACCGTCCGTGTAGAGAGTCCAAATTTTTAGAATGTCATCATCTTGAAGTTGCCGTACTTCCAATTCCACCTCTTGTTGTAGGGTCGATCGAAATCGCCCACAAAATCTCGCCAGGCTTGAGATTTTATTGCGCTTCTAGGCTCGTACTTGATGTCGTATGTGCTTAACCTGTATGTACCATTTCGCCATTCGACCCGACATCTCCGGTTTTCTCATGACATTCTTAATAGGATAGTTAGTGCGTACAATAATAGTATGTGTTTCAAAATAGTGCCTTAATTTAATGTATGCGCTTATCAAAGCTAAAATTAATTTTTGTAAATGAGAATACCCGGTCTCAAAGCATCTAAGAGTGTCTTACTTATATAGTAGATGGGTTGCCGATTGCCATCTCGTTCGTTATCAAGACCGCACTTACAAATGCTTCTGATACCGCTAGGTAGATGTAAAGATGTTCTTCTATCTCGAGGTTTGGCCAATAAGTGGAGGTGTCGACAAGTAAGTTTTGAGTTCCCGAAAAGCTTTTTCATGTTGGTCCTCCCATTGAAACTTTTTGTTCTTTCTTAAGATGTCGTAGAAAGGTTTGCATCTGGTTCGAGGATTTTGAAATGAATCTAGTGAGTGTGGCAATTTTTCCCGTTAGTCTTTGGACGTCCTTGACAGATTGAGGTGATGACAGTTGAGAATGGCGCGTATTTGTTCGGGGCGGCTTCAATGCCTCTTTTAGTGACCATATAGCCCAAAAACTTGCCGGCTTTCATTCCGAAGTTGCATTTAGCCGGATTAAGTTTCATATTGAAACAATCCAAGATGTCAAAGGCTTCGAGAGAGATTGCTAATGTGGTCCTCGGCCTTCTTAGACTTAACAACCATGTCGTCGATGTATACCTCCATCAGGTCCCCAATCCGATCCTTAAACATCTTGTTGACGAGCCTTTGATACGTTGCACCCGCATTTTTTAGTCCAAAAGGCATGGCAATATAACAATAAATACCCGAGGGGGTTATGAAGGCAAGTTTTCTTGGTCGATGGTTCCATCTCGAATTTGTTGAAATCCCGAGGACGCGTCCATGAATGTGAGGAGTTCGTGACCCGAGGTGGCATCAACTAATGAATCTATGTGCGGCAAAGGGAAAGGATCTTTGGGCAGCCTTATTTAAGTCGGTGAAGTCGACGCAAACTCGCCATTTCCCGTTTCTCTTCTCTACCACAACCACATTTGCCAACCATCTTGGATAATCGACCTCTCGTATCATGTTGGCTTTGAGTAAGCGCTCTACCTCCTCCTTGATGATCCGATTTCGGTTTCGCAAACTTTCTACGTTTCGGTGCACCGGTTTGAAGCCGGGATCTATGTTAAGTTTGTGAGTGATGACATCTTTGCTAATGCCGGCCATGTCATCATGTTTCCAAGCGAAACTTTTTATTCTCGCTTCTTAATAGGTTCACAAGCTTCTCCTCTATATCCGACGATATGTCAGCTGCCAATAAGTACTTTGATGTCCGGGTTGGAAGGATCTAACAATACTTCTTTCACATCATCCTCCCTAGCTTCCAGACTTCACGTACTTTCTTCGGTAATTGCTATGCTTGTTTTGGAGATGTAGACGCCTTCATTGAAGTTTTGTAACATTCCTTGGCCACCCGTTGATCATCAGAATCTTAGCGACACCCCAAGGTGTTGGAAACTTCACACATTGATGGTAAGTGGAGGGTACGGCCTTCATTCCATGAATCCACGGTCTTCCAAGAATTACATTGTAAGATGTTGCGCAATCAATTACACAAACCGTTCCACCTGCCGAGGCCCTTTCGAGTATATTGGAAGCTTTATCTCCCCACTGTTTCTTTGACTTCGCCACCGAAGCCTACCAAAGATCGAAGATTTTTGACAATCTCCGATTCCAGATGTTCATTTCTTTAAGGGTACCCAACATAATAAGATTGACTGAGCCGCCCCATCTACCGTAATACGTCGTATGGTACAGCTTGGCGATCCGCAAGGAAATGACCAGACCGTCATGATGGGGTTCCAAAGCAAGTTATCACGATCACTTTCATCAAAGACAATTGGGTCCGGGCAAGGTATCGACATCCCGGGCCGTCTCTCCGCTTTTCATCTTTTGACTCCTTAGCATGTCGTTTGCGGCGTAATAGGATGTTCCACATATTTCGAGCCTCCACTAATGAAGTTGATCACCTTTGTTGATGCCGGGGGAGAAACCGGTCTTTCACTTCATGAGGAGCTTCAGATTTCAGCCTTTCTTCTTCTCGGGATCCCAACAGCCTCCTTAAGATGTCCTTTCGAGAGCAAGTAACTCGATCTCCTTTCTTAATGCGATGCGCCTTCGCAACATGCCCAAAGTCTTCATGGTAAGCACACCATTTTGATTTGTCACGCCATCCCGTGGTTTTGTCCGCTTTCTTTGGCCATCCGGCTTTGTCTCCTGTGCTGCCCATTGCGCAAAGTACACCGAAATATCAACAAAAACAATAATCGAAATGTTAGGCACATTATCATTATCTTCATCCTCACCGTCTATTGAATTAATTTTGCTAGTGTCAATTTCTGATAAGGATTGGGACGGTTGTTTCGCGATGGGACGATTCGGTCTTTCTATCTGGATGGTCATATGTCGACGTCTTGGATGATGACTTTGATCTTCGCAGCCTCATCTTCCTCCGCCTTATGAATCTCAATGCCCCGCTCCCGACTTCCTCCACCGCTTACATAGGAGTCATTACCAAATCTTGGTAATATCGCGAATCTTTCTTCAACCCCATTTTGAATGCTTCGTGGTCAGCGACATGTCAAGATTGAGAATTTCCAGACCTCTTTATTGAACCTGGACGTAATCCTTTAGGGTTTCATTAGGCCGCCGAGTTACATTGTAAAGGTCACTTGTCAACCTTTCAAATTGTCGATCGCATGAGAATTGGTTATAGAACATGTTGATGAGCCGGGCGTATGAACCAATTGAACCTAGGGGTTGCCTAATCAACCATTTCCGAGAGCCGGTCCAGATAAGGTGGATCCAAATCCCCGCATAAGCAAGCCTCCCTAATTGAAGTGGAATATGGATTATGTCCATCTTTTCTTGATAGTGTGCCACGTGCTCCTCCGGGGTCCGTGGTGCCGTCGTACAACTTCATAGATGGTACATCAAGCGCTTCGGTATGTCGACATTTGCAATTGCCGGGACAAACCGAGACCGATTGTAGCAGCTATGCATCGGTTGAATTGGAGGAGTCACACCCGGTACGTTCATTACTAATTCTCTCGAGATCCCGCATCCGTTTAGCTAGCGGGTTTCCCGCAAAAGGGTCACCATAGGAATACGATTGAAATTATTATTATTGAAAAGATTATTAAGCAAACCAGAGTTGTCCGTAGTAGTCGTGACAGAAGGTTGTCTATAAATGGGATGAATGGAGTGAATCCTGCAGTAAGATGGTGTCAAAGGGGTGTCCCTGCAAAGATGTTGACATCATGAAAGATGTCACGGAGGAGGATTGCCCATTGGAATGAATTCATTCGAAATGTAGATCCTCCTGAGTTGTCAAAGTTGAGAACCTCGCGCGCAGCGGTGATATGTTTTCAAGCCGAGATGCTATGAGTTGTTGGTCTTTCGCATCTTAATCATGGAATTGGTCAACACCTTCGAATTGTTATCTTGCTGGGTCCAACCTTTGATTCAACCCGGTTAGGATACTCCTGATGTCGCATCTGCATTGGAAGAGGTCGCCCTTTTGTGGAGTCTTCGTAGGCCGAGTTGGCCGAGATCCGGTCCGAGGAGGCGGTGGTAACAAGCCGGTTCTACCTCCCGATGTGGGAACAACGGTGGGACCTTTGCGGCGGTGGACACATTGGTGGGTGCAGACATAGTGAATTCGATTAGGAAATGTTTCAAATAACCGATAAACCACGAGGCCCTCTAGGGCGCCAAATTGTTTTGGTAGAAAAACAATAGAGTAGAATCTTAACTATGTGTAGTGTGTGGATTGAATAATAAGGAGGGAACTATGGAATTCGGTTATATGGAACAAGAAAATGAAAAACGAGACAATGACAACGCGATTTGGTAACGAGGAAAACCTTGGAGGTGATAACCTCTTTGGAAAAACCCCTGAGTTAGGTCTCCAACCTTAAAGGTTCCACTATAATGATCACAATTACAACTTCGGAAGATAATGGAGAGGATTACAAGAGTTTGTGTGTAAAGTGTGTGCGTATGAGCATGAGTGTCATTTTCCGTCTCCATTTCCCCTTAAATACAAGTAACTAAGAAAGAGTCAAATATGGTTCCTACAATCTCGGCATTGTGGTTTATCTTTTCAACCTCCGTGAGACCAAGTCGCCCTAGCCGTTTGAAGGTCTGTTGAACGTGCTTGAAGGTTGTTTCCGCATTCCTCTCTTAATTACTGAAAAATAAGAATAATAATATTAGGAAATATTGGACAAGTAAATATTTAAAACAATACTTACAGTGTAATGACATCTCGTTATGCAGGATCAGCTGAAGATGTCGTCATGTCAAAAAATGCCCACAACAGGACAAATCAAAAAGAAAAGTAAGAATTGGATGAATGGAATAATAAGTTGAAGTAATATGGTCTTTTAAAACTTATAAAACAAAACAAAAAGATAAGAATTTTGGAAAGGAAAGATTATTGTCATATTTTCTCTTTTGCTTTAGTTTGACTTTGAATAAATTTGATTAATACCACCAAAAACACATGTTATAATAATATAATTCACTGTTAAAATTATTACTTAATTTAAAATATTAAGCGGTTAGATTCAGACTCAATAATAATGTATATCAAGTTTTCGCATTAGATCGAGAGTTAACAATATACTCTCTCCGTTCCGTCTCCGTTCCGTCTCCGTTCCGTCTGAAGCTTCACCTTTTATCCAAATGGGTGTTTCGGTAAAAGCTTCACCTTTCCTAAAATGGTAATAAGTGTGGGCCCCATTTATCAACCTCACTCACTTTTTCCTCTCACATACTCCCTCCGTCTCGATAATAGTTTTTTTATTAAACCAACATCTCAATCGGCCTTCACCATTTTGATTCGGCACGCAAATTAAGGGTAGAGAAAATGTAGTGAGTGTAATCGTAAAATAGGAGAGAGAATGAGTGGAGGAAATAGTAAATTTGAAAAGTGTTGTAAGTGTAATAGTGAAATAGGAGAGAGAATGAGTGGGTGGAATAATAAATATTTTTTGCCATTTTAGGAAAGGTGAAGCTTCTAACGGGACGCACTTTTAGGAAATTAGTGAAGCTTTTATTGGGACGAACGGAGTACTTAAATTGTGGGACCCACTTGTCATATCCACTAACTTTCTCCCTCACATATTTAAATTGTGGGTCTTACTTGTCATATACATTCACTTCTTCCCTCTTATAATCCTTTTCTCACTCATTATTTTTTTAATTTACGTGCTTCACCAAAATGGTGAAGCATAGAGCTGGCCGGAGGGAGTATATTCACCTAACAATGACTTGTCAAGTTTAAAAGTTTGATACCAGGACTACTATCTCAAACGGTGACAAAAAATATTTTGATATGAGTGTAATTCATGTCCAAGTGATTTAATGTCTTTTTAAAAAATAAGTTACACAATTTATTTTATTTTCTTTTTCGTTTTAATTATTGTGTCACTGTCAGTAAGGTTGGTCCAATTTAAAAGCAAGTACAAGTACATAAAGAACATCCATAATCCATAATGATGAGCCAAAGTCATTCCTTTGTAGAATGCTCAACTAAAAAATAAACTCTTTCTTTAAGCAATAAATTTTTGCTCACAATTGCAAGTAAAACTGGGCCCGAATAAATGTATTTTCTTCGTTTCATCTCAAATTATAAAAATCGTTTTTGGCATCATTAGATACGTTTGTATCATTTCAAATTCAGCGGCAGTTTGTATCCTATATGTTTAAATAGATTGAAAAAGATAAACAAACACGTAAACTAAATTGGGGCTTCACCGGCGAATGCCCTCCGACGTGATAATAAGTATTTGTGTTTTATACAGAGAAATCAATTGAAAAGAGTTTGGAGTCAAAATATGCGTTACCAAAAATATGTGAATTATAGCTTGTATTTATAGGTGTAGGATTTAGAGTCCATCTTTGAATAAGTAATTGTGATATACCATAACAAAATATTATGCCCGATAAATGTTTACCCGGCCCAAGTTCAGATATGGTCTATGGGGGCCCAATTTTGTGAGGATCTTATCTAAGTTTGGTTCTCGTATGATTGTTCTAGCCCGAGTATTGATTATTGTTCCGATTGTCACCAATGATATATGTGCATGTTATATGGTGCATGATAAATGCTATATGTGTATGTTATATGGTGCATGATAAATGATATATGTGTATGTTATATGGTGCAGGATAAATGATATATGTGTATGCTAAACGATAAATGTTGAATGATATATGTTATATGTTAAGTCTTTTGTTAGACTTCCCTCCATTGCAGGCGTGACATGTGGCAAATGAGAATGAGATAGATGATGACATCACCCTTGGCCTATATATACTCCCTCCAATTCATTTTAAGAGGTATGTTAAAAAAGAGAGCTTCTCTCCTCTCTCTCTCTCTCTCTAGAAAGTCATACATTATACATTATGTCAATATAATTTGTGTATCGGATTGATGATTCCCACGCCGGAGGGTTTTGGGGGGGAAGGCCCCCCACCCCTAACTGAGCCAGGTTGTAGATCCCATTTTAGATCGGATCAATCGGAGCGTGTTCAGCCGGATTGTTCGCCGCCGCTACCCCGGTGAGTTTCCTATGCAACATTTTTCTATGTAGCATCAGATGGTTCCGTTCTTGGACGATTAGAAGCAAGGGTATCAAATCTAGGCAGAATGGGGGGTGGCGCGGAGATGGCCGGAGTTAGCCGGATTTGGGAGTTCAACATTTTCGTTTTTTATGATCTGTGAGCAGAAAGTCAACAATTTCCATATCTTTCGTTAGGGGTAACAGCATATTTAGGGATTAAGAGGTCAGTGCAACGGTTTAAAAAGGACAAGGAAAGGCAGATCTGGGAAGCGACCGTTGCCGGAAGTCAAGGTCACCGGAAAATTAAAAAGAAAAGAAGAACAATTCGCCGGAGATTAGAGAGAAAGACGGAGGTAGCAGAATCATAGCATCAGAGTTTAGAAAAGAAGAGGAGAGAGCTGGGGTAGAGTCCTGCTTAGAATATTTAGAAGCAGTTCCTTGGTCCGAGGAAGAAAGAGAAAGAGGTTATATACAGTCAAAGGCCATAGAGCTGGATTTTTGAGCTCAGTCGCCGGAAAATATGGAGGAAAGAAGGGTAATAGCTCGGATGGAGCGGGGAGCAGAAATGAAAGGCCATCAGAAAATACGGCTCTGAGAAACAAAGAAAATGGCGTTAAAATCGTAGCCAGCGGAACAGAACAAGCATCGGCGCCGACTGAATTTTCCGGCGTGTATGCTGTGTTCCGATGATGTCCATCGCTGGCCAAGTTGCGTGTGATAGTAAGTCACATTAGTAGGGTAGTCACGTGGGGAGGAATGCCAAAGTAAGGAGCCATCATTGTGAGCCACACAAATAAAGAAAGGGGAAATATCTTCTTCAGTGAACTCTTTCCATTTTTACCCTTTTTTCATGAATTAATTATTTAGCTTCATGTTTAAAATACGTACAAGTTATGCATACTTAGTATTTTATCTTGGTAAAGCCCACCTACTGATCTATTTGCACAATTAAAAGAGAATGGGTGATAAAACATGAAATATGATAGATATAAATATATTTTGAATATGTTTATTATGTTTAAATGAGTGCTTTGACTTGATATTACTTTAGCAATATTAAAGCTTGTGGTCAATTTCTAAGAGTCATTAGGTAGAAAATATGTCATGCGATTTGCTTTAGTTATCAGATGGAAAGGAAAGAAAAGTGAAATACGAGGAAAATAGTATGCAAATTATGCTTAGAAATCCCGTTACATGGCAAAGTTAAAAATGCTCTCTAATTATCATGCTAACTTGATAAAATAAATCGATTTAGTTCATTACTTGCCTATTGGATGTTATTAACAAGAGATAATGGGATATAGAAGCTTGAACATGAATGGTTACAATCTAGCGGGATTAAGCTCTATGATATGAGTAAAGTGTATGTAAAATGATGTTACGTAATTAAAAGTTTCCTATAAAATGAATAGAAAGAAGAGTAGGGCAACAGATGAAAATTTATGTTTAGTTATATGTTAAATATAATTTGCCAATATCACCCTTAGTTTTTTTTAATGATATATTTTGGTTAAGAATAGCGAATTATATGCTTTCTTGGGAGTATGTTTGTAAGTATGCTTTGGTTTAAATGCTTAGAAGGAAGAATTGTGAAAATTAATTGACTTGATTAGAAAACCTACAACTTGCTTGAAAACATGTTTTGTCAAGATGATTATAGTATAAACACGGTTGAACAAGATTGAATGATCAAAGAAAGAAAATAGTAATAACAGTGTTATGATAAAAGAAAGTTCGTGATTACCTGCCAGATTTATATGATGCCCCGTAACGTTCTATGGATCATGAAATATAAAAGGCTAGGTATGAATGAAAGTGGATTAGTATTATTGCAGTATGCTTAGTGTTGATTCGGTAAAATTATGACTTTGTGTAATTGTTTACTGTTAAGAAATTGCCAAATTAGTAAAATGGTACGGTTCGATCGAAATAAACATGAAAGAATTATGACATCAGAAAGAACTATAGTCCATGAAATAAAATATGTGAATTTTATGCTCGGTGTTTATGTGCGAAATTATGTCAGAATCATAATAGAGTATGCTAATATCGCAAGTGGAAATGAAAGTGTCATGGTATATGGGTACGTTAACCTGCTATAGATTTGAGATCTGGAAATGATGAATGCTGGAAAATGATAGTTATGATAATATGTTTAAAATGAATGAACTCATTAAAATGCGAAAGATATTTGTAGTTCGTTATTGCTCTCATTTATATAATAGTTGCGTAGTGTTTGCTTGTTGTGTTAAATAAAAAGAAAGTGTTTACTTGATTTGCAAATGACTACCTCATGTTTTATGTAGGTACTCTGTCAAATGCGACAAAGATTGATAAGGCTTGAGTTGCTGATATGATGTTGCTGAGATAGGAGGGGCTCGCATCCCGAACTGCATGTTGGGCTCGCATCCCGGCGCATGTTGGGCTCGCATCCCGGCTCGCATGTAGGGCGACATCCCGGCTGTTGGTGACATCCCATCTTTGTCGGGGCTTACATCCCATGCTGTAGGGCTGACATCCCGAACTGTTGGGCTGACATCCCATGCTGTCAGGGCTTACATCCCATGCTGTAGGGCTGGCATCCCGAACTGTTGGGCTCGCATCCCTAACTGCATGAGGGGCGGCCTGGGGATGGACCCAGGCGCCAAATTAGGCGGCCACACAGGGGATATACGAGGCTCAGGAGCCAAACCTTAAGACCTGGCTTTCTCCAGGAAGAGGGGCGGCCTGGGGATGGACCCAGGCGCCAAATTAGGGGCGGCCACCTGGGGATATACGAGGCTCAGGAGCCAAACCTTAAGACCTGGCTTTCTCCAGGAAGAGGGGCGGCCACCTGGGGATATACGAGGCTCAGGAGCCAAACCTTTGGGGGCCTAGCCAAATTTGGCGAAGCCTAGCGGTGACCTGGGTCGAGACTCAGGCATCTGGATGGGGGCCTAGCCTGAGTGGCGAAGCTCCAGGGGCCTAGCCAAATTTGGCGAAGCCTAGCGGTGACCTGGGTCGAGACTCAGGCATCTGGATGGGGGCCTAGCCTGAGTGGCGAAGCTCCAGGGGCCTAGCCAAATTTGGCGAAGCCTAGCGGTGACCTGGGTCGAGACTCAGGCATCTGGATGGGGGCCTAGCCTGAGTGGCGAAGCTCTAGGGGCCTAGCCTGAGTGGCGAAGCCTAGCGGTGACCTGGGTCGAGACTCAGGCATCTGGATGGTGACCTAGCCTGAGTGGCGAAGCTCCTGTTGCTTAGCCTAGCCTGAGTGGCGAAGCTCCTGTGACCTAGCCTAGCCTGAGTGGCGAAGCTCCTAGCCTAGCACAGTGGCGAAGCTTACGTGACTGGGAGGGACCCAGGCGCCTAGAAAGTCCTGGGAGAGGCCAGGTAAAGAAAGTTAGCATTGGGTAGCGCATTGTTGGCGCAGGTTTGGTTGGCGCATTGTTGGCGCAGGTTTAGTTAGCATTGGGTAGCGCATTGTTGGCGCAGGTTTGGTTAGCGCATTGTTGGCGCAGGTTTAGTTAGCATTGGGTAACGCATTGTTGGCACAGGTTTGGTTAGCGCATTGTTGGCGCAGGTTTAGTTAGCATTGGGTAGCGCATTGTTGGCGCAGGTTTGGTTAGCGCATTGTTGGCGCAGGTTTGGTTAGTGTTGAGTAGCGCCTTGTTGACGCAGATTTGATTAGCGCGACTTTGAGTAGCGTGATTTTGAGTAGCGCGGTTTTGCTTAGCACGGTTTGAGTAGCTCGGTTTTGAGTAGTACGGTCTTGCTTAGTGCGGTTTCGATTAGCGCGCTTATGATTGTCGCGTTTTTAGTTAGCACGTTGGTGATTAGCGCGTTTGTGATTGTCGCGTTGGGTTGTGATCATCGCGTTTGGTTGAGATTGTCGCATTTCGATTAGCGCGGTTTCGTTTGTCGTGTTTGGTTGAGATTGTCGCGTTTCGATTAGCGCGGTTACGTTTGTCGCGTTTGGTTGAGATTGTCGCATTTCGATTAGCGCGGTTTCGTTTGTCGTGTTTGGTTGAGATTGTCGCGTTTCGATTAGCGCGGTTACGTTTGTCGCGTTTGGTTGAGATTGTCGCGTTTCGATTAGCGTGGTTGTTATTGTCGCGTCTGGTTGAGATTGTCGCGTTTTTTAGTTAGCGCGTTTGTGATTGTCGAGCTTTTAGTTAGCACGTTTGTGATTGGCGCGTTTTTAGGCTTTGACAAGCAAGTTTTAGTCTTAGGCCAAGTGGGTTTGGCCGCGAGTTTTGGTTTCGGCCAAGTGGGTTTGGCCGCGAGTTTTGGTTTCGACCAAGTGCGTTTGGCCGCGAGTTTTGGTTTCGGCCAAGTGGGTTTGGCCGCGAGTTTTGTTTTATGCCAAGTGAGTTTGGTCGCAAGGTTTAGCCCAAGTGAGGCTGTGGCCTGCGTGTATTTTGGTTTTAGATTTGGTTCGAGAAAGACCTGGATTAAAGGCGCCAGGCACAGATGGACAAGAAATAGTAAGTCGCCCCGAAGCTAAGTAGAGCTGAAGGGAGATAGAGTATGACTAGGGAGTGAGGCTGCCTAAAGACAAGCCTCACTTTTTCGAAGGGAGTAGTATGTGTATAGAGATAAAGGTCATAAAGTGAATCTTCGATGAGCTATTGAAGCAAAAAAGACAACTATTGAAGCGAAATGCAGCAGGCATATAAAGTGAAAATTAAAGGTAGAATGATATTAAGCGTAAAAAATGAAAATTCAAAGCAAGTTAAAGAAAGTAGAGTAATGCAGTCAAGCCAAAGTACGAAAAGCAAAATTAAAAGACAGAAAAGAAAATTGTTTAAATACAGACCCAGAGCAAATGATAAAAGGTATAAAATGCATCAAGTTCGAAAGGGATCGAAAGGTTTTTTGGCGGAATTGTCAAAACAAATTGCATGAAAAGTAAAGTTATCCGAAAGTCCAGCGACCAGGTTTCGTATCGCTGGCATTTATGGATCTGTGGTGTATAATGTTGGCTCTCGTATAATTGGTTCCCGCATATTTTACCAGTCGAAAATTCGTAGAAATAGTTGAATTGGAAAGTCATGAAATGAAATGGGAAAGAGAAAATGCAAAAGTCAAAGTAAAATGAGAAGTTAGTAATAAAAAAGTTGGAGAGAGATCAAGGAGCGAACTTATGTTTCGTACCAAGAAAATTGACTCAATGTGATAAGCTATATTTTGTTATGTATGCTATTTTACTCCTCAGCTCGATCATGAATAATCGAGCTAAGGAGTCGGGGGCTTCTGATATACCATAACAAAATATTATGCCCGATAAATGTTTACCCGGCCCAAGTTCAGATATGGTCTATGGGGGCCCAATTTTGTGAGGATCTTATCTAAGTTTGGTTCTCGTATGATTGTTCTAGCCCGAGTATTGATTATTGTTCCGATTGTCACCAATGATATATGTGCATGTTATATGGTGCATGATAAATGCTATATGTGTATGTTATATGGTGCATGATAAATGATATTTGTGTATGTTATATGGTGCAGGATAAATGATATATGTGTATGCTAAACGATAAATGTTGAATGATATATGTTATATGTTAAGTCTTTTGTTAGACTTCCCTCCATTGCAGGCGTGACATGTGGCAAATGAGAATGAGATAGATGATGACATCACCCTTGGCCTATATATACTCCCTCCAATTCATTTTAAGAGGTATGTTAAAAAAGAGAGCTTCTCTCTCCTCTCTCTCTCTCTCTCTCTAGAAAGTCATACATTATGTCAATATATTATGTGTATCGGATTGATGATTCTCACGCCGGAGGGTTTTGGGGGGGAAGGCCCCCCACCCCTAACGGTGTTTTGTGTTGTAGATCCCATTTTAGATCGGATCAATCGGAGCGTGTTCAGCCGGATTGTTCGCCGCCGCTACCCCGGTGAGTTTCCTATGCAACATTTTTCTATGTAGCATCAAATTGTGTGAGAGGAGATTATAATCCTAGTTGTATTATAACTACCCACAATTCCTGTCTAAGTAGGATTAGGTAATAGCATTATGCACGTGTGCCTAGAAGGCACGCTCCTCGACATGTGATGCTTGATCGGCCTGAGTTGATGTCGAGGAAGAGGGGAGCAAGGGTAGAGACGTTCATTTCCTTGCCATTGTTTACGACCGAGGAGGCAATCCTCGTCTTTTGTTGAAGCCTATGTCGGCTTTGATGGATGCCTTTGTGAAATTACCCGATTCGGATACGCCCGAGCGCGTCGGATTCATTCCTCTTTTGAGAGGTGAAAAATGTTTTAAAGATTGGACGGATGAATTTCTTTAAAAAAGATAGTCGACACGCCGTTTTTGAGCCCAAAAAATTGACAAAAGGCTTTTTGATGTAAGATCTTGAATCGGAGGTCATGTTACGCCTCGGTAAGAGTTTTTTGTGTTCACCCGAAACGCATCATATATACTCCCTCTGTCCCATAAAACATTACCCCTTTTACTATTTTGGGCGTCCCACTTTAAAGTCTCACTTTCCTAAAAAGGAAAAAATTTTTACTATTCTCTCCACTCATTCTCTCTCCTCCCACTCACAACACTTTTCAAATTTAATATTCTCTCCACTCATTCTCTCTCCTCCCACTCACAACACTTTTCAAATTTACTATTCTCTCCACTCATTCTCTCTCCTCCCACTCACAACACATACTTTAATAACATTATTTCTTATTTTCCGTTCTCAATAGTAAAGGGGTAAAGTTCTCCGGGACGGAGGGAGTATGAGATTTTCAAACCCTTTTTTGAAAGTTGTGTGTGTGTGTGTTCAAAATCAAGTGGCTTTGTAGTTTAAAAGAAGAGGGAAAAATTGTCCAATTTTTTTAGAAAACTATTTACTTTGATAAAAGGGAGGTTTAAAACAAATCTGAAAATGGAAAAAACTGGAAAACTGAACAAATATGACAGGCTGCAAACTGATCCGTACGGATTAGTGTCCCTTTACAAGGAGATCCGTACGAATTAATATGTGTAGTAAACTATTTTTTGTATCTCATTTAATTATTGATGTTACTTTGATTAGACTTAATAAAGAAAGGTGAAAGCTTCTGGATTGTGTAAGGAAGTTGATTATAAAACCAAAAAAAAAAAAAAAAAAACAAATGTCCAATTTTAGGATTGTCATCTCCAAATTCTAGGATAGTATAACAATGGTGGTTTCAAGCTTTTCTTTATAAACAACAATGGAGATTGTATGTCTCAATTAAAGAAATGAGAGATCTTTTGTAAGTTTAGATTTGATCTTTGTCACTTTTTAGAAAAAAAAATGAAAGAAATGAAGTTACATCAATATTGTAACCATAAACCCTAGAACCTCATATTTAACATGAGTGATGAGTTAATCCTTGGTGATTAGGGTTACATGTATCATAGTAACTTAAAAGGAAATTGATGTAATCCGGTCCAAGATATATTTGACAAAGTCAAATATATTAATTATTTTGTATTTTAATTAGGATTGTTTTGCTTTTCCTTTTCCAAGCGGGTTTTGGAATTCCGATTTGATTTTGTTTCCTATTTTGAAGTGTTTTAATTAGGATTGTTTTGCTTTTCCTTTTCCAAGTAGTTTAGGGTTTTGTTAAGAGTATAAATACTCCTTTCATTGTTTGTTTTAGAATACGTTTTGATAATTAAATTAAATTGAATTGCTTTGCAATTGAAGGTTTTTACCTTGAAGCTTTTAGCTTGTTTGTTGGAGTTCTTTGAATTCCTTGTGAAGGTTCTCATCTTTTGATGTTTACCTTTTCAAACCCTAATTCAATTGTTGATTCAATTCGAATTGGGTCAAATAGTTGTTGATTCAATTATTTGCCTATCCCTTTTATTATTCCGCTGCAACCCGTATACATCAGAAATGGATCAAAAGATGATCTTAGAAGGTAAATACATTTGAAAGTAAGTAATGGAAAAGAAATACATGGAATATAAACAAATCAGTATCACCATAAGACCTCCATTTTTAAGCACATTGTGCATGAAAAATCTTGTATGATCATTTAGATGGTTTGGGTCTACAATGTACAAAACAAGTAAATACTAAATTATAAATGGTAGATTCAACAACATGATTCATAATATATTAAAAGACTTGAAAATGAAAGATTAAAGTGTTATTTAGGGTTTGGAAGGAGATCTCATCAATATTGATTCTTTTCTATTTTTTTAGGGTTTGATTTTGTTGCGAAAGTGTGTGATTTGCTTAAGGTGATTAAGAAGGAGAAAATTCTGCTTTCACTTATGCAGAATGTCCCCTAATGCTCACTTTTCTCAGATTATTCTTGTCCCAAATGAAGGAGCAAGAGGCATGTATTTATAGTCTTTGGAAATGACAAGGAGGTGCGCACGACAAACAATTCCTTTTGCAAGGTGGTCCGTGCGGACCAAGGTATAGAGTCAGTATTTTTTTACTTTTGTTATTTATGCGGGGTCCTTTTGATGTTTTTAATGTACAAAAGGTCTTTTCTTGATTTTTTTGGTCAATTTGATGATCGAAAAGTCACGAAACTTTGTGATTATGGATAAGTGAACCATCAGTGTCCTTCCTGCACGCTTGGATGGAGAGCGGTCGGAATTGGGGTACTTATACTTTGCTCAGCATATATGAATTTTGTGCCTTAGTCATTGTTCGCTCTGTTATGTCTAGGTTGACATAGTGGGAATGACGACAAGGCACGACAAGCAAAGGTAGGAAAGGCCCATTCCCTTTGTCGTATTTAATACTTGTATGCATTATATTTTGGGCTCAATCTATTGTGCCTTTCCCGGCTTATAACCCAAGTTCGTACCTCGGTTTATACCGTTCAGTGGCCCCCGACTTTCTAGATCGGATATTGTGATGTACCCGATTTTTTTAAAATCAAACGGAGTCGCCACGCCATTTTTGTTTTAAGGGCCAAAACTTTGAAAAATGCCCGAGATTAGAAATTTGGGTTCGGAGGTCATGTTACATGCCGGGAAGGACGTTAGTGTGCACCCGGAATGCCTCGTAAAACGAGTCTTCCAAGCTGAAAATCATTTGTGTGTGTGTGTGTTTTGGCCAAAATAAGTTGAAACTCAGAAAAGTAAAAATTGGGAATTCTTTATTAGACTTTGGTCAGATCCCATGATTTTTGGTGTGATTTTTGGGTAGAGTTTTGGTACTCAAAAGATTTTTGGAAGTTGAAGAGCACTTCTACCAGAATGAAAAAGGCAGTGGACACTTGATTTTGAAATAGATTCAAGGGCTTCAAAAATTCATAATCTGAGAAAACTCAGAGAATGAAAGTTGTTCCAGACACCTCAAATAAGATTTCTGTGAAAGAATTTTTCATTTTGGAGAAGATTTGAGGACTCAAAACCTTCTGGAAATCTCAGATATGAGATCTGGACTCCCAGAGACTGGTGATCTGACCTTCAAAAGAAAATTGGGAAAAGGGAGTTTTACTCACGCAAAAAATAAAGTAAAAATATTTCTGGAAATCTCTGGATGTTGGCTACAAAAAGTGTTTTGTAGTAAACACCAAATTCCAAGTTTATCTGTGTCCAAAAATTTATACCATGGACTGGGGTCTTAGAAAATTGCTATTGGACAGCAACTTCTCAAGAAAGAAAAACATGATTTTAAAGGGGGTTTGGCATCCATGCTTGTCCCCATTTCCCTAGGTTTTGATTAGTGATCACTTGACATTTTAGTGGTGAATCAACTATATCAAACCATCCTTGGGGTACATTAGGACTAAGCACTTCATTTGCTTGGGAAGGAGAATTTTATCCTTTGAAAATGAGATTTGATGTATGAAAATGATTTTTAGGGTTTTGAAAATGTGTTTTCTTTGCAAGAAAGTAAGAACCCTTTGAAAATAATGTAGATCCTTGTAGAAGATCATCCATGGAGATGAACTTCCATGGTGATCTTCTTGGATCTAAGACAAGAAGATGGTGAATGAACTACATTTTGTAGCTTGAAAATGCATGCATGGATGAGAGATTTAGGATAGGGAGAGGGAGGTTATACCTATCTTCCTTGTGTTTTGTGTTTGAAGGGCTTGAATGTGTTTAGGGCTTAAAAGTGTTTAGGGCTTGAAAGTGTTTAGGGTTGATGATTTGAGTTGGTTAAAGAGAAAACAAGTAGATAACAATGAAGTCTTCTATGTTTTCTCTCTAATCCTCCTCCCAAGGGGTGATTTGAGCTTGGATTGGTGTATGTATGAGAGTATGTATGAGAGTGATTTGAAAGTATTTTGAGTGAGTGGGATTTGGGAAAGATTGGAGAGAAAATGGTGGCAATTCAAGTGAATTCCCACTGTTTTCTCTCTATTTTTCGCCAGAGTGCAGTTGTTGTGAGTGATTTGTGTTATGTAGACTGAGAGAGGAGGGTTCAATTTATAGCCCTCTGTGAGAAGCAATCATATCCGCGCGGAGGAGGTTGCTGGCGTGCACTGTTCATCTGCTACAGTGCTGGCTTTTGAACAGGAGGAATATTTTCAGAAAATTCCAGCAGTTTGTTTTTCAACTTGCCCAATTCGGATTTTTCCAATTTCTTTTGCTTTTTAAGATTCTTTTCTTGGTTTAACTTTAAATGGCAATGCCTATTTTACCCTTACTTTGTTAGAAAAGTTAGGAATGTTAGGAATGTTAGTAATGTTATAACTTTTGTTAATTTTCTAACGAAAATGCTAACAAGCTCAAATTGGAGCACTTACAGTAGCTCCTCGGCGACGGCGCTTTCGAAGGAAGCGGGGTCGTCGATAAGAGTAAGGCTCCATATTTGGCAGGATGATCAAGTGATCGAGTGGCTGAACCTAATGATAGGCTACCTACGTATCCTTAAGAGGAATCAAGCCGGTCGTAGTTCGGGTCTTTTGCCTATCTTCAGACATCGACCCTGGAGTGACTGTTTTAGGATGTCAACCTATGACTTGACTATTTTGGGGAAGTCGCCCTATGATTTTGACTGTTTTTGAGAAGTCGCCCTATGATTTGACTATTTTAGGGAAGTCGCCCTATGGTTTGACTATTTTGGGGAAGTCGCCCTATGATTTGACTATTTTGGGGAAGTCTCCCTATGGTTTGACTATTTTTGGGAAGTCACCCTAAGATTTGACTATTTTTGGGAAGTCGCCCTGAGATCTGACTATTTTTGGGAAGTCACCCTAAGATTAGACTATTTTTGGGAAGTCGCCCTATGATTTGACTATTTTGGGGAAGTCGCCCCTTGACTATTTTGGGGAAGTCGCCCTAGGGTTTTGACTATTTTGGGGACGTCGCCCTAAGATCTGACTATTTTTGGGAAGTCACCCTAAGGTTTGACTATTTTTGGAAAGTCGCCCTAAGGTCTGACTATTTTTGGGAAGTTGCCCTATGATCTGACTATTTTTGGGAAGTCGCCCTATGGTTTGACTATTTTGGGGAAGTCACCCTATGGTTTGACTATTTTGGGGAAGTCGCCCTAAGGTCTGACTATTTTTGGGAAGTCGCCCTGAGATCTGACTATTTTTGGGAAGTTGCCCTATGATCTGACTATTTTTGGGAAGTCGCCCTATGGTTTGACTATTTTGGGGAAGTCACCCTATGGTTTGACTATTTTGGGGAAGTCGCCCTATGGTTTGACTATTTTGGGGAAGTCGCCCTAAGGTCTGACTATTTTTGGGAAGTCGCCCTGAGATCTGACTATTTTTGGGAAGTTGCCCTATGATCTGACTATTTTTGGGAAGTCGCCCTATGGTTTGACTATTTTGGGGAAGTCACCCTATGGTTTGACTATTTTGGGGAAGTCGCCCTATGATTTTGACTATTTTAGGGACGTCGCCTTATGGTTTTGACTATTTTGGGGAAGTCGCCCTATGACTTGACTATTTTGGGGAAGTCACCCTGGTAATGGTTTCAGTTTTTAGGGGATGGTTGCTTTCCTCGTGTTGTGTGTGATAGCGTTTTAGGTGCCTCAAACCTTAATGATGGCATCTTAGGTGCCTTGAACCTTGACGATGGCGTCTTAGGTGCCTCAAACCTTGATGATGGCGTCTTAGGTGCCTCGAACCTTGATGATGATGGCGTCTTATGTGCCTCGAACCTCGATGATGGCGTCTTAGGTGCCTCGAACCTTGGTGATGGCGTCTTAGGTGCCTCAAACCTTGATGATGGCATCTTAGGTGCCTTGAACCTTGACGATGGCGTCTTAGGTGCCTCAAACCTTGATGATGGCGTCTTAGGTGCCTCGAACCTTGATGATGATGGCGTCTTAGGTGCCTCAAACCTCGATGATGGCGTCTTAGGTGCCTCGAACCTTGGTGATGGCGTCTTAGGTGCCTCAAACCTTGATGATGGGTGATCTGGAGGTGACAACTTGTTTTGAAATGATTTCCTTCGATGTTCATATCCTTTCGTTGGGGACAGACTTCGAGGGGATAGACAGTCTTTTGGTGGACTTCATTTGAAGGGATCGGTCTTACGTTTGCTGCCGGAGGTGAAAGAGACGGAATTCCGTTGGCTTTTGTCAGGGATGAACCTAAGTTGAGGTTTAGTTCTATTGTATGAACCTAAATGAGGGCTCAGTTCAGGAGTATAAACCTAAATCGAGGTTGAGGGAGACTATTTGAGGGCATTCTCGCAGGGGAAGATTAGAGCTTACGATGATTATCGGGGAAAAGGGTGACCGTGTTGGTCAAGCGGCTGGACCTATGGTAGGCTACCTACGTATCCCGAGTGGGAATCAAGCCAATCGTAGTTCGAAAACTGCTGGGGATGGTCTTTGATGGTTTGACGGTATTCGGGAGTCACCCGAGGTTTGACTGTTTTTGGGAAGTCGCCCTAAGATTTGATGATAATGTTCTTTTAGAAAAGTAGTTGACTAAGATATGCTTTCATACCTGTGTTGTGCTTACCTGTAGCTGCCGGAAGGACTGAGGCTACGGCTGATGTTGATGAAGAGTTGTTGGGTTGCCGTTCATGGGACGGTTTCTGCTGACGATTTGCTGTCTTTGGAAGCATTTTGACCTGAAGGAGGAGTTTGGTTGAGTCTGCATCTTGCTGGTGATCGTCAACCTTGTAGAAGTTGTTGAGCTTGTCTTCACATTGGGGACTTCTTGCTTCTGAGAACTTTGTGTCTCTGACCGATCTGCATTTGAGAACTTGGTGTCTCTAACCGAATTGTATCTGAGAACTTGGCGTCTCTGACCGATTTGTATTTTGAGAAGTTGGCGTCCCTGACTGATTTGCATTCGAGAACTTGGCGTCCCTGACCGATTTGCATTTTGAGAACTTGGCGTCCCTGACCGAATTGTATTTGAGAACTTGGCGTCCCTGACCGATTTGCGTTTGAGAACTTGGCATCCCTGACCGAAATGTAGACACTGGAGGCGGTCTTCATATGTTTGTGGATGTTGGGGATTGTCTAAGTTGCAGATGCCGGAGCTTGTCTTTGCCCAGCTATGGACATGGGGACTATCTTTGCCAAACTGTAGATGCTGGAGGTTGTCTTCATCCGTTTGTGGACATTGGAGGTCGCCTTTAGCAAGTTGCAGACGCCGGAGCTTGTCTTTGCCAAACTGTAGATGCTGGAGGCTATCTTCATCCATTTGTGGACATTGGAGGTCGTCTTCAGCAAGTTGCAGACGCCGGAGCTTGTCTTTGTCAAACTGTAGATGCTGGAGGCTGTCTTCATCCATTTGTTGACATTGGAGGTCGCCTTTGCCTAACTGGAGATGTCGGAAGATGTCTTCACGGACTTGATGGACTGTAGACCTGGAGACAAGGTGGTGTTGTCCTAATGTGTCTGAGGTATCAGTCATTTGTTGAAGTCATTGGAATTACGCTTCGGTGGAGACCATCTTTGCTGCGGGGAGGCTTCGGGTAGTGATGGAAAACTGGTCTTTCGTGCTTGAATTGCTACATTTGTTAGTAGAGGGACAAATGCACATATGACATTCATGATGATGGATGCATGCATGGAACTAAAATGATTCGCGATTGCTTAGGTGTTTTTTTTTTCATTGATTCATGTTTTGCATGCTACATGAGCCCTGGGGAGATTTTTGTGGGGATGCATGTGGTGAGAGGGTTTGTATGTGTTGTGGACTGTTTGGGACAAGCTTTGAGCTGATGGGGTGATATCCTTTGGCCGCAGACTGAATTGCATGTCATTGATGAGGTCAATTTTGATCTTGGGATGAAGTTGGATTTGAACCCCGGGTCTCGATTGAAATTTCTTTTCAGTCTCGGACATCTGAAGCTGATGTTGACAGGCTCTAGCATCAAAGTATGTTGATATGAATGAACCCTCTTTTACTTGGGTTAGTTGTGATTTGACATAAATTTGGAGAATGATTTGGCGGAATGCTGATATGAGGAGATTCCCGATTCTCAACTTTTGATGATGCAGGGAGTTGCCATATACCAAGTTCTAAAGCTGAAACTCCAAGACAGTTGTTGAGGTGACTAGGTCTTTCTTCTGAAGATAGGTGTGACTTGATAAAGCCCCATTCTGTGGAAGAGACATGGCGAAAGCCACGTAATCTTTCTCTGAATGATTTGATGAAGCCCCAGGTTTGACAAAGCGTCACTACAGAGGTCCAGTTAAAGGTTTGACTGTAAAACTGATATACTGATGAAGTACCGAGCTAATCTATCAACGTGAGAGCCCTCAAGGTGAAGTTTTCATGAAGTGAGAAACCCATCTTTGATTATGAAACTAGAATCCTCTCTTCGAAGAGTGTCTTCCATATGGGAACTGTTAGCCATAGTGGCACTTGGCTTGTTCATGGCTTCAATCATATTCACCCTACGGTTTTTTTCTAGGGAATGGATTGTTGACTGTATTGGGTCCTTGGAGTCCCCTTTTTTATCAGTTCTCACACCGCCCTTTTTCAGGAGCCTACTAGTGGGAAGCACAGAGTCTAGTTGTGTCCAAAGGGACATCGGGATCCATGGGCTGATGGCTGTCTGGTCAAACCTTCCTTCACAAATCCCTGAAAGACGTCGCTCATAGGCATTCCGAAATCTTCAAGCTTAAGGCTTCGTGACTTGGGCACATCACCTTTCCTTGGCACGAAAGGAGTGGCATTGTTGCAATCCTGTCCCGAATAGGGCTGGGCAGGAGTCGTGTTGGAGGTAGAAAAAGCCTGGTATCTGTAAGCAGGCGCAACAACTTACTGCTGATTGTAAGCCCTCTCAAATTTAGCCCCGGAATTGACCATTGCCCGCAGATCCGGATAGGGAAATTGCTAAGTGAGGCCCTTAAATGCGGCTTCAAGCATGACTGAAAGATGTCCAGTTGTTCCTCTTCAGAAGGAGGAGTTGCCATTTCGCTAAGCTTCAGGTTCCAACGCTTGTAAAAATTCCCGATGTTCTCGTCGGCACGCTGCAATGTTGTCTGCAGGTCAACTCCATTTGTTTCCCATGTAGCTCTGGCCTCGGGTTTTAAGCGGAAGAACCATTTTAGAACACTGGACTTCGTAGAGATCGAAATAGTCAGCCAACTGCTGATTGGTGCACCCTTTGGTCTTCATTGCCAAGGTATACGTATCCAGATGGGTTTCCGGGCATGCAGTCCCATCAAAGATGTCCAGATTTAGGCATCACGAATTTGTGGGGCAGGGGAACAATGGAGTCCGGATCCGTAGGCCGGAAGGCAGACTTCTTAGCGATCAATTCAGCAATCTGCGCTTTCAATTCCTTATGCTGTTCCACGAACCAAAACCAGATGAGGGTCTGGTGGTGGAACCAGAGTGTTCAAGCCGGCGACTGAGCTAGAGAGAGGAGCTACCATTGGCGGCAGACTGGTGGAGGGAACGGCTGTTCCGGGGACGTAGGTGAAAACCTGTCCTTGGCCCGAATTACCCGGAGGGGCGTGAGTAGGAGCCTGGGCAAAGGGATAGAACCTTGTGGCTTGCTGTTGATTTTCAACTGGCAAAGAGGGTGAAGGCAGTCCTGATGTAGCTGGGTAGCTTGGATTTCCGGAGTGAGGCCCATAAGTAGGCTTAAGTGCGGCCGCCGTCCCCGGTTGGTGAATTGCATGGCCGGGCCGAGGCGATGGTATATAACCCGGGGGGTACTGCGGTCCTGGTGATTCTGATGAAACTGGGATGGAGGTTTGGTAACCCATCGAACCCTGAGTGAGAAATGGGTTTGTGAAAGCTGTGTTAGGAGCAGCTGAACTAGCATCATTCTGTTGTCCCGAACCAAACTGTGGTGGCATCCCAAACTGTTGCTGCGGCACTCTAAACTGTTGTTGTGAAGGTTCGGCTTGATCGTTTCTGAACTGAGATGGGATCCCAATTTGCTGTGGCATTCCAAGGTACCCCCAACCATGAGAAGACATTCCGTACTGATTTTGTTCCTACTGAGGAACTGCGAACTGATTCATCCCGTCAGGCTGCATGGATCCAGTGGTCTGTAGTTGGGGAGCTGGCTGACCCAAAGATCGAGGAAATAGTACCATAGGAGGCTGGTGGTGGCATCCTGGAGTAGTCTGGGCGACCGAGAGTGGGATTGGGGGTTTGCTGTCCCATTGAGGCGGTCATGAAGGGATCTTGTGAGACTTGTGCGGTGCCGGGGACTGGCTGTCTTGAACTGGGTTGCTGTCGAGGCATTCCAAACTGCTGGGGCTGAGAAGTTCAAACTGATCCATAGTTGACCGCCGTCCCAAACCCAACTGAGAAGTCATACCAAGCTGATGCAACTGAGAAGCCCCTGACTGATCTGTACCGAGCTGCTGAGGCATACCAAACTGCTGCGACATACCGAGCTGACCCCAACTGTATTGAGGCACACCATACTGGCCCAAATCGGACTGAATTCAATTTGTTTCCCCAAACGATCGTCCTGCATCGAACCGTGAATGTATGCCAGACCGAGGCTGAAAGGATGACTGATTCACAGGTTGAGAAGAGTGTGGCCCGGTGGAGGTTCCATGTGAGGAAGGTGGTGGCATTCGGCGGTAGTCTATCTGGCCAAGATAGGGATGGGGATCCTTTTCCTCTTCTACCGTGAAAGTCCCATCGGGTTTGAGGGCAATCATCAAACCAAAATTCTTGACACCTTCCAAGGATGAACATCGAAACCTCATTCTGATTGGCACCAGGAGTTTTATGGACTCGGATTCCAATATTAGCCATGGAAATATGATGAATCTTTGGTCCTGGTTAAAATTCCGTCCTCATCCTTGGACATCAAAGAACTGCGCTTGACAAACTCATGACCAACATGGCGATCAAATCTCACTTTGCTTGGCAAGGCCTTGGTCTGAAGAGATGTGTTTGCGAAGTCTTGATTTTGAAGAAGTGACTTGGTAGAGCCTTTGTCTCATGATTGTGAATCTGACACAAACCTGGTAGGCATTGCAGACTGATACTGAGATGAGTCTAAACAAAGACCCAGCCCATTTTGTAGCAAAGTGAAGAACCGGCGTGACCAGAGAAGCCCCACTCTAAACAAATGGCTTGACGAAAGTCCTCCCTCAAAGAGTACATTGCAACTCTAATGCAAATTGAATTGTCATGTAGCAAAAGAGGCAACCCATCCTTCTATATTTACTTTATTATTTTCTTTAGTCAATTAGTCAACCGGAAGAAAATGTAAAAGAAAGACAATTTTGAAATGTATACCTGCAGGGGCATATTTTCGAAAAGTGGGGACGAATTCCCGATTTGTATTATTTGTTGGCCTCATTTGATGAAGGCACAAAAGAACTCGCTTTGGGTTTGACTCTTTTGAGAGAGCGTAAGTGTAGAAAGGTTTGTAAAAGTGTATGGAAGCCCCTGCTGACAGAAAATTAGTGTTTAGCTCTATTTTTCCTATAATGTAGAAAAAGAAGACTTGTCGAGACATCTGAAAACATGTTTTATTCAAAATAATCACAAGATTGCTTAAAACCCTTTATTAATGTTCGGGTTACTCACACCCCTAATCTCGATATGAACAAACATTTTGACTAATCATAAGGAGGTCGACCAATACCAGGGGTAAAGTTGGCGAATTGTGAAGAAAGATTGTGTATAGGAGAGGCCATTGATGAGACCGAATTTTCTTGGGATTTGGATGTGTTTATGACCGGACCATTTCTGGTTGCTACGTTCTCTCCGTTATGAAGAGCTCAGGTCGCCGTAGTTCGGGCTTGAACTGTGTTTGGCTTTGGAAAAGGGCTATGAACATTTGTGGTACTCTTGGTGAAAAGGTTCGGATAGGATGTTTGGATGATAAGGTACGGGCCTTGAGGTGATTCCTCGACAAGTCAGTTTTACATGTATTTTGGCGATTCTGTTGCTTCTTAATCGTCGTCCTTCATCGGGGGAGAAAGATTTTGGATGCAGTTTAAAGGCTTATGATATGTTTTTGTCGTTGCTTTAACTGCTCCCTTGTTGTCGACAACTTTCGTTCTTCGGGCTTTAATTTTGCCCATATGTCAAGCCTTTGATCGGAGGTGCTGGGTCCTTGGCCTCATTTTTTTTTTGAAGCTTTTGCTTTTGCTCTTTTTTTTTTTGAAGCTTTTGCTTGAGCCCTTTTTTTTTTTTTTTTTTTTTTTTTTTTGAAGGCAAGCCTCTGCTCGAACTTTCTTGATGCACGTGAGGCGAAGGCAAGCCCCTGTTTTTTTTTGTCGACATGGGGTCAATCTTCCGATCCTGAGTGACCTTTTGTTGTTCTTTGATGCTGCCGCCGTCGTTGACTTGGTCAAGGTGATGATGGGGACATGTTTTGGAAAGTGTATGGCTTGATGAAGGCCTTTGTGAGGTGAGGAAAGTGTATAGGGAAAGCATTAGTTGACTTTCTCGCACCAATTAATTAAAATCTTAATCATTTCCAGAGATTATTTGTTGAGTAATGCGAGTGATTATTTAAAATAAAACCATTTCATTAAATGTAATGTAGGTGTGCAAATAATGTCTCAAGTCTAGCAAGAAAAGAAAAAGACTCTTTTATAGAAAATTTAAGATTAACTACAATGTCCAAGGAGGACTTGATTGAACGAAGAAAGTACTAGAACCTACGAAGGTTGACTAAAAAACTGTTTTAATATTAAAGGATGGGTAGCCCCTAGTCTAGCTACTCTTTGTTGTTGGACCACGTCTCTATCCTTCAGCAGACTATGCTCGCCTTTGGTAACTTCAAGGAATTCCTTGCTCACCGGCCCTGACGGTTGCCTTATCTGCCATCAGATCATTATCATCCCATTTACCCTTGGCGTCAGTCGTGAACTTATCGGAGGGCGAGAGTTCAAAGCATTTCACCAAATCCAGGTTTGCCATGGCCACATGCTTGTTGCAGTCAAACCATCCATTCTCAACATTTGTTGCGACTAAATCATCTGGATTGTCAGAGTCTATTGAATTCACAAAGCTTGAATCATAAAACTCAATCATGTTTACATTCGCGTTGTTTGGGAAATGATCATTGGCAGGGTTGAGATCACTGAGGCGCTCGAGTTTGCCCTTCTTAATTAACCCCGAATTGCCTTTCTCAAAGCCGTACAGCTTATCGGTTATATGGCCAGCAGTGTGATACCGGTGGAAAACACAATGCTTAGTGGTGTCCAAAGGGATTTTGGGATCCTTGGCCGATAGTTTCTCATGGGTTCGAAGAGACCCTGCTTTAGCAAGCTATTTAAAACTTTGCTTAAGGGAACACCCAAACCCTCGGGATGTGGTTTCTCCTTTGGGGGAGAATGAACTCTTAGTGCTCTTTGATTCGAGATTTGGTCATTGACTTGGTCACCATTCTGAACAGGGTTTGCCGATTTTGGTCCATTGGGGCGCTCAAGCTTGCCCGCTTCGATTAACCTTTGAACCGCTCTCTTCAAGACTGTGCAGTTGTCGGTCGTGTGGCCATAATGATCATGGAAGGCGCAGTGCTTACTCATGTCAGTGGGTGCATTTGAGCTCCTCGGATGGTAGTCCTTGAGAGGCTCCAACAGGCCTTCCTTTACTAAACCCTTGAAAATTAAGCCCATGGGCATCCCAAAATCATCAAAATGTTCTCGTTGCCTTAGAGGACCACCATTTCTTGGTTGCTTTCGGATGCCGTCAATTGTACACAATGCCTTCTTTCCTTTGATGGATGTTGCAGCCGTGTTGGAAGGGTAAGGTTTATAGCGATGAGACATGTTCCGACCCGTAGTGCTTCCCCGTGCACGAACCCTTTTGATGTAATCATCGATGTAATCGTCGAGATTTGACCTTTTGTAAACCTCATTCGTGTCAGATACACAAGATTGGTATGGTGAGATGGCCCGAGTCGAGCGATCGTCGATACTCTCGTTGCTAGGCTTTTCTTGTACCTTCTCAATTGGTTCTTTCAATAATCCATTGGACGAGTCAATAGGAACACTAGGACTGCACGACACCGCCACAAGACTGGCATCAGTAAATGAAACCACAGTAGGAAGTACTTTGGTGGGAGGGATGACAATCTGAGCATTAAAATCGTGACCGTAACCCCCCTCATAAGGCCTGGCAGTTGCCGAAGATGAGGATATATGGCTCGTAATGGTTGGATACCAGGGAGCAAAGGAGTGTGGATCCAAAAGGCTGTTGAAGATATGAGATTTGAGTCATCGTAACAGTAGGACTGAACGTGTCTTGTCCACACTGAGGAATGTGACTACAAGGGTAATGTGCATACTGTACTTGATGAACAGGAGCAGCTTGCGTAACAGCCGGGTGGAGAATTTGATGAGGAGCATTTGACCTTGTCGGACTTCCCAACCGGAGGGACGAGGTAGAGCTTGGAGGATGTTGTGAATACGGTAAACCCGATGAAGTGGTGATAAGAGCACAGTGGCCCATGTGATCTTGCAGATCATAGGGGCAAGTGTGCTTTGAGAATTGGAGGAAGCAAGCCGGCCCTCTCGAACCATGGAGCCCGAGAAGCAACCGACCCAAAATGGCTTGCGGAGCCATGTCACACCGCTGGGCTTGAGAAGTCGCGAACCGGCCCATTCCGAGATGATGGCCCGGGCCGAGGCGAGGTTGTGAAGTAGTAAACCGACCCCTTCCAAGTTGTGGGCGAAAGGCAACCGGATTCAATCCCGGTGGTGAGACACGAGAGGCACCGGGGTAGGTTGACCTAGATCGGGTGTTGAGGAGTATCGAGCCAGTGGGCCGAGATGTACCGAACCGACCAATTCCTGCATCGATGGCCCGGGCCGACCGAGGTTTTGGAGTAGCGGCCCGACCCATTCCAAGCCGATGACCCAAACCGGGCATCGATGTTGTGAAGTAGTAAACCGACCCCTTCCAAGCCGTGGGGCGAAAGGCAACCGATTCAATCTGGTGGTGAGACACGAGAGGCACCGGGGCAGGGTTGACCTAGATCGATCGTTGAGGAGTATCGAGTGTAGGGCCGAGATGTATCAACTCGACCAATTCCGGCCCGATGGCCCGGGCCGAGGCGAGGTTTTGGAGTAGCGAACCGACCCATTCCAAGGCGATGACCCAAACCGGGGCGATGTTGTGAAGTAGTAAACCGACCCCTTCCAAGCGTGGGGCGAAAGGCAAGCGATTCAATCCTGGTGGTGAGACACGAGAGGCACCGGGGCGGGTTGACCTAGATCGGACCGTTGAGGAGTATCGAGTCGTAGGGGCCGAGATGTACCGAACCGACCAATTCCAGACTGATGGCCCGGGCCGCACCGAGGTTTTGGAGTAGCGAACCGACCCATTCCAAGGCTGCGGGCGTGAAACGGGCGATTGAAACCCAAAGGTGAAAACCGAGAGGTGCCGGGGGAAGTTGACCATGATCGGATTTGTTGAGGAGTATCGATACGATGAGGCCGAGAGGCGAGCCGAGTGATAGGCTGGGGATGCTTGGCCCATTAGTAGTTCCACACGAAAGGGAACGGGGGCATTTGACGGTAGTTGGCATGCAGGGAGGGTAATTAGTTCCAATCTTCGTATCAACCGTAAAGGTTCCATTAGGGTTGCGAACAATTGCTAGCCCCTGGTTTCGATACCTTCCCATAACCGATCGATCCGAGCCTCTTGATGTTGTCTTATCTGTTCCAACATCTCGATTCCACTGCTCGGCATTTTGCAAATTTTCGAGTGCGGATCCGTACGTCCCCAGCTGTTCTCCTACGAGTTGGCCATTACGAAACTTTGAGTGAAGCGAGGAGGAAACCGATGAAGTATCGACTCCGGAATGACCGAAATTTGAACAAACGATGACCCGGGGCTTGATCCAAACTTTGCTCTTCTTGTGGAAGGCACGAAAGGGTGTGGTTCGGACTCGGGAAGCGGAACGAGAGTTGGTGTTTGGGCTTAGGGCTCATGCAACATGCGATTATTTGTTTAAATTTACTTAAAACATGTTTTATTAAACCTAATCGGTTGGAAAAGATTGCTCTTCTTTTTCACAAACTACATTGGATCCTGGATCAGTGGGCCCCGTCACTACGTCTATAAGCCCCTCGTATTCCACCTGTATTTCGACCTCCCAGGGTGGACAGCCCCGGGCGAGGGTCCTATAGGGCAAGCGGGTCCCACCGACCGAAAGAAAAACGATCCTAAAAGTTTGGCGGGTAATCGAGTCTTAACGAGCATTCGATGTAAATTACGGACACAGCTGACATCAAAAGTCAAGATCATGTCCGAGGGCTCGACGAAAAGTCGGCATGATTTGGACTGATAAGCGTCCATGATTGATCTTGACTTGTCGTCAATTAGGCCGTAATTAGGCATGGAATAATCATTAATCCTTGATGACTCAGTGTCAATCTTTGGGAGTCGATGTATAATTTGTGCCAGTCGAGCCGAAGTCAAGGCGCCGGTCAATATCTTGGTCAAAGTCTGCGGCGGAAAACCGACGTAACTTCGGCGATTAGGGTCCCCGAAAGATATTGAGTCGGTATGCCGACAAAGGCTTGAAAGGAAAGGTCTATATACAGACAGGGCATGACACAGACCAAACTAAAAACCAACCGGGTCTCAGACAAAGTGTGTCACGGACAAGTGCATGGTCGACACGAGGCTCCATGGGATGTTTGGATAGTCCTGTGCTTGCACCGAGAGGCGTAATAAGACCAAACGGGCCGCGACAAGGATTTCCCCGGATTAGGGACGTAGTGTGCAGTGTACGGTCACGTGCGCGTAGTGTGCAAGCATTCTATTTTCTTTTTTCGAGTAAAATAGAAATTTTTATGTGTCTTAAAAATATGATGCATGATTTTTTTGAAAATTTTCTTTTTTTTTGAAAATTTTCTGAAAATTTTTTTTTGAATTTTTTTTTTTTGAAATGAGCACATAAGCACATAATCACAAAAATTCCGACAGTTAGGGACATGGTTCCGACAGTCAAAATTTTGACTTTCTCCGAGGCGGCCGAGACAACACGAAAATGTGCAAAAATCAACACACACAACAAATGATTTTTAAAGCCGGGACGGAAGCTTGACCCTCAAAAGCTTTTCCTTTTTTTTTTAAAACGATGATACCGGTACGTGGGATTGTTAAACCACAATTTATCCCCGACTCGTGTTAGGAGGCGATAACGGGAAGTTTAATGGTTTCCACCAATATACCAAATATCATTTTTTTTTAGAAAAAACTTATTAATCCCCAGCAGAGTCGCCACTGTGATGTACCCGATTTTTTTGAAATCAAACGGAGTCGCCACGCCATTTTTGTTTTAAGGGCCAAAACTTTGAAAAATGCCCGAGATTAGAAATTTGGGTTCGGAGGTCATGTTACATGCCGGGAAGGACGTTAGTGTGCACCCGGAATGCCTCGTAAAACGAGTCTTCCAAGCTGAAAATCATTTGTGTGTGTGTGTGTTTTGGCCAAAATAAGTTGAAACTCAGAAAAGTAAAAATTGGGAATTCTTTATTAGACTTTGGTCAGATCCCATGATTTTTGGTGTGATTTTTGGGTAGAGTTTTGGTACTCAAAAGATTTTTGGAAGTTGAAGAGCACTTCTACCAGAATGAAAAAGGCAGTGGACACTTGATTTTGAAATAGATTCAAGGGCTTCAAAACTTCATAATCTGAGAAAACTCAGAGAATGAAAGTTGTTCCAGACACCTCAAATAAGATTTCTGTGAAAGAATTTTTCATTTTGGAGAAGATTTGAGGACTCAAAACCTTCTGGAAATCTCAGATATGAGATCTGGACTCCCAGAGACTGGTGATCTGACCTTCAAAAGAAAATTGGGAAAAGGGAGTTTTACTCACGCAAAAAATAAAGTAAAAATATTTCTGGAAAGCTCTGGATGTTGGCTACAAAAAGTGTTTTGTAGTAAACACCAAATTCCAAGTTTATCTGTGTCCAAAAATTTATACCATGGACTGGGGTCTTAGAAAATTGCTATTGGACAGCAACTTCTCAAGAAAGAAAAACATGATTTTAAAGGGGGTTTGGCATCCATGCTTGTCCCCATTTCCCTAGGTTTTGATTAGTGATCACTTGATATTTTAGTGGTGAATCAACTATATCAAACCATCCTTGGGGTACATTAGGACTAAGCACTTCATTTGCTTGGGAAGGAGAATTTTATCCTTTGAAAATGAGATTTGATGTATGAAAATGATTTTTAGGGTTTTGAAAATGTGTTTTCTTTGCAAGAAAGTAAGAACCCTTTGAAAATAATGTAGATCCTTGTAGAAGATCATCCATGGAGATGAACTTCCATGGTGATCTTCTTGGATCTAAGACAAGAAGATGGTGAATGAACTACATTTTGTAGCTTGAAAATGCATGCATGGATGAGAGATTTAGGATAGGGAGAGGGAGGTTATACCTATCTTCCTTGTGTTTTGTGTTTGAAGGGCTTGAATGTGTTTAGGGCTTAAAAGTGTTTAGGGCTTGAAAGTGTTTAGGGTTGATGATTTGAGTTGGTTAAAGAGAAAACAAGTAGATAACAATGAAGTCTTCTATGTTTTCTCTCTAATCCTCCTCCCAAGGGGTGATTTGAGCTTGGATTGGTGTATGTATGAGAGTATGTATGAGAGTGATTTGAAAGTATTTTGAGTGAGTGAGATTTGGGAAAGATTGGAGAGAAAATGGTGGCAATTCAAGTGAATTCCCACTGTTTTCTCTCTATTTTTCGCCAGAGTGCAGTTGCTGTGAGTGATTTGTGTTCTGTAGACTGAGAGAGGAGGGTTCAATTTATAGCCCTCTGTGAGAAGCAATCATATCCGCGCGGAGGAGGTTCTTTGGCGTGCAATCGTTCATCTCGCTACAAGTCGCTTTTGGACAGGAGGAATATTTTCAGAAAATTCCAGCAGTTTGTTTTTCAACTTGCCCAATTCGGATTTTTCCAATTTCTTTTGCTTTTTAAGATTCTTTTCTTGGTTTAACTTTAAATGGCAATGCCTATTTTACCCTTACTTTGTTAGAAAAGTTAGGAATGTTAGGAATGTTAGTAATGTTATAACTTTCGTTAATTTTCTAACGAAAATGCTAACAAGCTCAAATTGGAGCACTTACAGATATGTCGAGGAGGAAGTGGTGCTCTACCCGGCTTAAACGGATACGAACGGGTTTTCACGAATCTCGAGGCGTAATTATGAGCAAGGAGACGGCTTCTTAATCCATTTCTTCGATCCATACCCGTTTAGATTTGGGTATAAAAGTTAAGACCCATTTCATTTCTACTCTTTTATTACTGTTGTCATTTGAGAGAGAAATATTGAGCTTCAACCCGCAAGAAACCCTTGAGTTAGCTCTTGATTTTCTGAGATCCAAGTTGAGAGATTGTTCTTGATTTCGTATGTGCTTTTCATCAACAACCTTCGATTCAGGTATAATTTCTTTCTATTCTCTTTATTTCTTGCATTTTCTGGGTAGTTGGTGTTGTTAGCCTTTCTTGTGTCTTACTCGTTCTTAGAAATGACTCGTACTTGGAAAAATAACTCAAATGTACTCTACTGCTACCGTATTCAAAATCTTAAAATTTACCAAAGTAACTATAAATTGAGTACGAAATAGACACTTAACTCCGAGACCGAGTTGAGCAAAGCAAAATGTGCCCCCGAAGAATCCGAATAGATGGCGCCCAACAAACCCTCATAAATTAAACCAAAATAACAAAACGTGCGTGAAAGAGCAAACGACCATTCCTTGTATGAATAGCCAAAACATAAGCAAGTTGTTTAGCAACATGCTTTGTTGTTTCATGGCACACACACTATTCTTATCTACTGATGACTAGGATAATTTTGCTGAGTCAGTTTTGATTTTGTGCATATTTTTAATCCGCGTCTTCTTATCCCTTCCTTCCAAGTGGGCGTTAACACGACTGCTTCTATACATCAATTATACTCCAAAACTCCCTCTCCTAGTGACAAAATTTGATTTTTCAAATATTTTGATAATTTATTTTATCAGATTAGTATTACTTTTTTTTCTTCGTTCAGTTCGAAAAATTCAAAATAAACCTTGCACGAAAAAATAAAGAAGATATATAGTTAAAGTTCAATTAAATTAAATTGACTAAATAAGCCAATATGTTACATTTATTTTGGGACAAAAGAAACATTATAACTGTTTTTATTTAAATTTTTTATTTAAAATGCTTCATTTTAGTTTGAAATGAATTAAAAATGTGACGTTAAAGAGTAGTTCGAAATTTTAAAAGATTAAGAAGGAGAATCGGTTATATTTAATTTACTATTTGATTTAATTGGTATGACTAATTAAGTAATTAATAACATGTGAAGTCTTTATCACTTGACATTGGAAATCTTTAGTTTGGGCAGTTGCCGTGACAGCTTTATGTTTGTTTTTTCTCCATTGCAGAATTTTGAATTAATTTGCTTTCATTGATGTCATTTGACATATACTCCCTCCCTCCCTCCGTCCCACGTCATTGTGAACTTATTTCCATTTTGCTCCGTTTCACGTGAATGCAAACTGCCCAAAATGAAAATAAATTTATTATTTTATATTCACCCTACCCCACCCACTCATTCTCTCTCTTCATTTTCTACCACACAATTTATTCAACTAACTCCACTCATTTTCTCTCTTCATTTCCTACCACACATTTTCATTATCTTAATAATATTTCTTAATTATCGTGCCCGAAAAAATAGTCCACAATGACGTGAAACGGAGGGAGTATTTAAAAGGATAAATCACACTCTCTCCTTGTAGGTAGTTCATCTCCCGAATATTTCTCCATTGGCCTCCCATTTTTACCGATTAATTCGGTAGTGAACCGAATAAAAGTAATGGATTTAGTCCAACGTTTATACTAGCACGAAGACTCAACGTTATCAACATGTTCATGTCCACATCTCATTGTCTGAACGACAACTTTCCTACTAAATCGACCTTAGCCCTGGTCCAACCTACCGTAATTGATGCAGGAGGAGGAGAAGACTCAGGCGGCCGCTTCATAAGTTACCAGGCGGACGCCTCAAGTGGTTTCAACGAAGGTGGAGTTTCTGGCATTGAGGCGGGGGCTTCGACAATACCCAAGTGGGCGCCTCACCGTGAGCCAAGCAAGACCAATGTTACGGAGTACAAGGCGGGCGCATGAGGAGATGCCAGGCGGCCGCCTCAAGGAGAGATGGGATTGACCAAGGCTACTGGATTGCAAGCGGGCGCCTGGCCCTAGCCCAGGCGGGCGCCTCGCGTCGGAGGGGATTTCCTAATTACGTTTTCAATTCTGTTTTTACTGTTTTTGGTTATTAAAACTTGGGGTATTTTGGTCTTTGGTTCCATGATTTGTCTTAAGGTTTTAGGGGGTATTTAAACAACTTTTGAGACATGTTTATTTCAGTTTTGGATTAATTAAATTTCAAGAGTTTTCTCTCTTTTCCTGGTGGATTCCAGTTCATTGCGTTTGAGAATTCTTCGCTTGAAGAGTTCTTGTGATTAGTGCGCTAATCACGAAATCTATCGTGCTTCCGTGCTGCGTCAGTTGGTATCAGAGCAGGCTTAACCTGTCTTTTCACCACTGATTTGTTATGGGGGACCAAGTAACAAGGGAGGAGTTCGATCGATTAACCACAGCCGTGACTGCGTTGTCAACACGGATGGAGGCGTTCATGGCTGATCAACGAGGTCCAAACGCTCGGGCTAATCGTAATCGTGGTGGCGAGAGAGACAGGGGTATTGAACAGGGCCGACGCCCTAGGAGGGTCGAAAATAATGATAAAGAGGATTCTAGTTCCGATCCCGATGCTGAGATTGATAGTGATGATGAACCGAGACAAGGTAATAATCGAAACTCTCATGATTATAGAATTAATGCTGAAATTCCTTTATTTTATGAAATCATGGGGATTGAGGATTTTCTAGATTGGCAAAGTAGTGTTGATCGTTTCTTCGAGGTTATGGAGGTACCTTCGAATAAACAAGTAAAGATGGTGGCTATCCGATTGAAGAATGCTTGCTTTGCGGTTTGGTGGAAAAAACTTGTTAGTCAGAGGCGACGGCAAGGGAAGGGGCCAATCAAAACCTGGAGACGTATGAAGTAGTTGATATCGGAACGGTTTTTACCGGCGGATTATGAGCAGACTTTGTATCGACTGTATCTCAATTGTGTGCAGGGCAAGAGAACAGTTGATGAATACACCACCGAGTTTCAGAGGTATACTGCGCGGGTTAGGGTTGAGGAGACGGAGGATCAGCAGATTGCTCGTTATATCAATGGGTTGAAGGGTTCCATACAGGAGAAGATGGGTTTGCATCAGGCGTGGACTCTGACAGATGCTACCACTCTAGCGTTGAAGGCTGAGCTTATAGAGAAGACGAGCGCGAAAAACTTTGCTCCTTTTCGCAGAATTCCACAAAGAAGGTACTCCTGACGTAGTTGATAGAGACCCAGCTCCGCAGGCCAAGAGTACAACCAATGCTAGTAGCAGCGCAGTGAACAAGGCTCCGGCACAGAAACCAGCAAATCCTTACGCCAAGCCAACAGGGGATAAGTGCTATCGTTGTCAGGGATATGGCCACAGATCGAATGTTTGCCCCACCCGGAGGACTGCTGCAGTTTTGCATGAGTACGAAGAGGATGAGCCCGAGAACAATGAGTATGAAGATGCTGAGTTTGCGGAAGAGGAGTCCGGTGAGAGGGTTGGATGCGTGCTCCAACAGATGTTACTTTCTTCCAAGGACGAGGGTCAACGGAAGAATCTGATGCGAGCACACTGTTCTGTGAAGAACAAGGTATGTAATATGATTATTGATAATGGGTGTACTGAAAATCTGGTTTCGCAGAAGTTGGTTGAATTTCTTGGTTTAACGACTGAACCTCATGATAATCCTTATAGTTTGGGATGGGTGAATAAAGGTTCAGAACTCCGAGTAACCCAAACTTGTAGGGTCCCTATTTCCATTGGCAAACATTATAGGGAGGAGGTCGTTTGTGATGTTCTGAGTATAGACGTGTGTCATATACTGCTTGGTCGCCCTTGGCAGTTTGACCATGATATCACTTATCGGGGTAGGGATAACGTATTACTGTTCACTTGGAATGACCGTAAGATTGCTATAGCTCCTGTATTACGTTTTGAGAAACCGGTGGAGAAGGAGAAGCCGGTCGTGATGCTCATACAGAATGAGAAGGAGCTAACAGCAGCTATTGAAGAGGCCGAGTATTTTTGTCCGATAGTGGTTAAAGGGTTGTTGGGTTCTGTCAGTGTGGAGATCGGGATGCCACGGGATATTGTAGAGCTCTTATCGGGTTTTCCGGAGTTACTTGGTGATGAGTTGTCTAACGAGCTCCCTCCTATGAGGGACATTCAGTATCAGATTGATTTGATTTCGGGAGCTCGTTTGCCAAACCTCCCACATTATCGCATGAGTCCTAAGGAGAACGAGATATTGAGGGAGCAGATTGAAGACTTGTTGCAGAAGGGGTTTATCAGGGAGAGTATGAGTCCGTGTGCAGTGCCTGTCCTTCTTGTGCCGAAGAAAGGGAATCATTGGCGTATGTGTGTTGATAGCCGGGCCATCAACAAGATCACCATCAAGTACAGATTTTCTATTCCTCGTCTGGAGGACATGCTTGATGAGTTATCCGGGTCTGAAGTGTTTACGAAGTTGGATTTGTGCAGTGAGTATCATCAGATTCGGATCAGGCCTGGGGATGAGTGGAAGACTGCTTTCAAAAGCAAGGATGGTCTTTACGAGTGGCTAGTCATGCCATTCGGGTTGTCTAATGCCCCTAGTACATTCATGAGGTTGATGAATCAGGTATTCCGACCTTTTATTGGCTCTTTTTTAGTAGTTTACTTTGATGATATACTGATTTATAGTAGAGATAGAACTGCGCATTTCGAACACCTTAACCAAGTGTTGCAGGTGTTGAAAGATAATCAGTTATATATCAATCTTAAGAAGTGTATCTTCTGCACCAACAAGTTGCTTTTCCTGGGGTTTGTTGTTGGTGAAGACGGGATTCATGTTGATGAGGAGAAAGTGAAGGCAATAAGGGATTGGCCGGTTCCACAGTCAGTCACAAAGGTGCGCAGTTTCTATGGCTTGGCTACCTTTTACAGGAGGTTTGTGCGCGATTTCAGCACTATTACTGCACCTATTACCGAGTGTCTGAAGAAGGGGAAGTTTCAGTGGGTCGTGGAGCAAGACCATAGTTTTTCCCTCATCAAGGAGAAGCTTTGCACCGCACCAGTTCTTGCCTTGCCGAATTTTGACAAAATCTTTCAGGTGGAGTGTGATGCTAGCGGCGTGGGAATTGGGGCTGTCCTCTCACAAGAAAAGCGTCTGGTGGCTTTCTTCAGTGAGAAGTTGAGTGAGGCTCGTCAGAAGTGAAGCACTTATGATCAGGAATTCTATGCAGTCTATCGGGCTTTACGACAGTGGGAGCATTATCTAGTTCAGAGGGAGTTTGTCCTGTTTTCTGATCATCTTGCCTTGAAATTCTTGCATAGTCAGAAGGTGATAAACAAGATGCATGCTCGTTGGGTTAGTTACTTGCAGAAGTTCCCTTTCATTATTCAACACAAGTCGGGAGTTCAGAACAAAGTCGCAGATGCTTTGAGCAGGAGGGCTTCTTTGTTGATTACCTTATCACAGGAGATTGTGGGGTTTGACTTACTGAAGGACTTGTACGAGGAGGATGCAGATTTTATGGAGATATGGTTGAAGTGTGTGGGCAAGCACCCTAGCGCAGATTTTCATGTCCGAGATGGTTTTCTGTTCAAGGGAGATCGATTGTGCATTCCTATTTCTTCCCTGCGGGAGAAGCTGATTCGTGACTTGCATGGTGGGGGCCTTAGTGGACATCTGGGATGAGACAAGACTATTGCTAGTTTGGAGGAACGTTATTTCTGGCCTCATCTGAGGAAGGACGCAAGCTCGATTGTTCGGAGGTGCTATGTGTGTCAGGCTTCTAAAGGTCAGTCTCAAAATACTGGTCTTTACTTGCCTCTACCTGTTCCTGATGATATTTGGCTAGATTTGTCTATGGATTTTGTTTTGGGGTTACCTCAGACACAGCGGGGCGTAGATTCTATATTTGTTGTGGTTGATCGGTTCTCCAAGATGTCCCATTTTATTGCTTGCAAGAAGACGGCGGACGCTTCCAATATTGCGAGGTTATTCTTCAGGAAGGTTGTGAGACTACATGGGGTTCCTAAGTCCATTACTTCGGACAGGGACACCAAATTTCTGAGCCATTTCTGGCTTACTTTGTGGCGTATGTTTGGCACTTCACTGAATAGGAGCTCTACAGCACATCCACAGACGGACGGACAGACGGAGGTCACTAATCGGACCTTGGGGAACATGATTCAGAGTGTTTGTGGGGACAAGCCGAAACAGTGGGATCTGGCATTACCTCAAGTGGAGTTTGCTTATAACAGTGCAATACATTCAGCGACAGGGAAGTAACCTTTTTCCTTAGTTTACACATCTGTTCCTAGGCATGTGGTTGATTTAGTGCCAATACCTAGTGGTCGTGGGGTGAGTCAGGCTGCTGAGAATATGGCTAAGGAGGTGCAAGCTGTCAAGGAGGCAGTCAAGGCTAAGCTAGGGGCTACGGGGTTGAAGAATAAGGCGGCTGCTGACAAAAAGAAGCGGGTAAAAGTTTTTGCAGTTGGGGACGAGGTTATGATGTTCTTGCGGAAGGAGCGTTTTTCCGTTGGTACCTATAAGAAGTTGCAGCCCCGCAAGTATGAACCTTTCAAGGTGACCCGAAAGATTAATGACAATGCATATGTGGTAGCTCTTCCCAATGATTTGAACATTTCTAATACGTTCAATGTCGCTGATATCTATGCGTACCATGCGGATGGGGTTCTTTATCCCGATGTGAACTCGGGGTCGAGTTCTTTGGAGGTGGAGGAGACTGATGCAGGAGGAGAAGAAGACTCAGGCGGCCGCTTCATAAGTTACCAGGCGGACGCGTCAAGTGGATTCAACGAAGGTGGAGTTTCTGGCATTGAGGCGGGCGCTTCGACAATACCCAAGCGGCGCCTCACCGTGAGCCAAGCAAGACCAATGTTACAGAGTACCAGGCGGGCGCATGAGGAGATGCCAGGCGGCCGCCTCAAGGAGAGATGGGATCGACCAAGGCTACTGGATTGCAAGCGGGCGCCTGGCCCTAGCCCAGGCGGGCGCCTCGCGGCGGAGGGGATTTCCTAATTATGTTTTCAATTCCGTTTTTAATGTTTTTGGTTATTAAAACTTGGGGTATTTTGGTCTTTGGTTCCATGATTTGTCTTAGGGTTTTAGGGGGTATTTAAACAACTTTTGAGACATGTTTATTTCAGTTTTGGATTAATTAAATTTCAAGAGTTTTCTCTCTTTTTCTGGTGGATTTCAGTTCATTGCGTTTGAGGATTCTTCGCTTGAAGAGTTCTTGTGATTAGTGCGCTAATCACGAAATCTATCTTGCTTCCGTGCTGCGTCAGTAATTCAACCATACGATCAAATACAGGTGCATCTCTACCTTCTTAAGACACTAGTTCAGATCGACATCATTCACATGAGTGACCTCGATCAAATCGACTAGCGTCACTCATGTTGCTAATAACAAACTACTATATTTTTGAAGACGATAAATTTCTATATTCCCATCGGATTTATAGAATTATCTTAAACAGATGTACTACAAAAACGGTATAAATATACTAATCCTAATTAGAGAGGTAACATCTCTTTATACTCTAAAGACCCTGGAATACAATTGAACGTCAGACACATCAATATTTATCCTTATACCCCTACGGTTTTAGTCGTATACCATATTAGCTATTTGTTTGTTCATGATTTCAGGTTTTAGATGTCAAAGTACAACCTAATTGCTGGACTAAAACTAATTCGGACCAATTCATATATCGTGGTAGTAAAAAGAAAGTGTAATAAATAAATTGAGTATTCTAATTATGAGTTTAATGCGTAAGGGCACATGTTAAAAACAGTAATATGTTTTATAATCGCTCGATCTATAAACAATAAACAATGTCTACTTTACATAAAAAATTATTTTCCGATGATTTTCTATTTTATAATAAAATTACTAATTTAGTTTTTGACGATTATAAATGATATTAAAAGTCAAATATGAAAAAATAAAATAAAAATTGCATTTAGATAAAAAAACATTGGCCGGTGGACCTTTGATAAAGAATCCCTTTGTTGGACAATTTTGGACAATTTTTTGGATATTCATTTCGGGAAAGAAGAGAAGATTATTATGGTTCCAAGTTGTATCAAAATTAACATACATTTATTAATACTCCGTCCGCCCACTTCAAAGGTCCTAGGGTAATGCTTTTCAAGAAATTTTTAAAAAATGAATAAAGAATTACAAGTGGGTAGAAGATTAGAGGAGAGAAAATGTAAAAACTAAAATATTTATGATAAAATCTTCTTTTGATTGATTTTTTTTATAAATTTTTTAACATTATAATAAGGGCATAATGAATTATTTTTTTGTAAATATATTTACATTATAAGGATATAAATGTCTGAAATATTATTCAAAATTTGTCATTTATAAAATAAAACTCTTACTCTAAAACGAAACAAAAGAAAAAGTAGAAGTCTTTGAAATGAAATGGGAGGAAGGAAGTAATACATTTGGATCATGACTGCCGATGTCGTCGATATGTCCTAGCGGTTAAGGAGACAGACTTGAAATTTGTTGGGCTTTGCCCCCGCAGTTCGAACCCTGCTGTAGATGTTTTTTTTTATATATATATTCGGATCCTAGTTGCCGAGGCTTGGCCCAATTCTCCTATTCTTTTCCTTCTTTCGGAAATGGATTGATATGTACTCCTAGTATTTATTTTTGTCTCTAAATTGGTCCCTCCGTCCAATTTTTTAAGGTTAAGTGGCTATGTGTAATGCAAATGATTAGGCCATGTACAATAGATAGTTGAGGGAGGGAGTTGAGAGGGATTCAATTGGTTGAGTAGGGGCAATAAGGGGTTGAATGGGGGTAGTTGAAGGGGATAAGTTGAGAAATTTCAACCGGGTTGAATAAAAAAAGTGGGGCCCAGAATTGCCACGTGTCTCGATCCTATTGGGCCAGAGAAGGAGAGTGTAACTCAACCGCGAAAGAGGCGCGTTAAGCTGAAAGGGTTGGGTTTTTATTTTCTTTTTTAAATAGGGCGCCACTTGTCACGCTCTGATTGGATACTGAATTTTTTTTTTTTGGTTTAAATCCTCCGAATTTTTCAAAGGCAATTATCTTATATCAAAAAAAAAAAAATTTTTTTACACCAAAATTCTTAATTTTTTTTTTATCTACAAATAGAGTCTTGTTTCATTTGATTTGGACACAAAAAAAAAACACTATTTTTTCAATATAAATTAATAATTTGTAGGTGTTAAAAAAATTAATTAAGTGTGAATTAAAAAAAATTAAAAAAAATCTTGAATTTATAAATAAAAATATTAATAATTTATTTTTTAATAATAAATTATTATTTTTATTATTTTTTTAATTATAAAATTAAATATTATAAATAAAATAAAAAGTGATGGGGTATAGAATGATGAGTTGGGAGGAGTTGAATTTTAAACTAAACTAGCTTATTGTGGGGGGTGTAGTTGAGAAAGTAGTTGAATGATTAAGTGGATGGAGAGAGAAGATGAGGTGTCGTAATATTAGGGTAGTTGAATATTTTTTGGTGGTTGGATTATTGGACTTGGTCTTAGAGCCGGCATTTTAGGAAAATCAAATAAGCAAAAACGATTCGTAATAAAAATGAGCCAACATATATCATGATCAAGCATAAAGAAAAATTATAGACTTGCCGCAAATCAACTAGCAATTGAAAATGCTTGAGAGGGTGGAAATGGTTCGGTTTAGCTCGATTTGGGCAATTTTAGAAGTCAAATCGTTAGCATCAGTTTGAAGAAATTCCAAATCGAGCTAAACCATAAAAAAAAAATTCAGATCGAGTTGAACCAAACCGCTATGATTCGATTTGGTTTGGTCTAAACCGCGGTTTGATTTACGGTTCAGACCACGGTCCAAACCGTGATCTAGACCACCGTCCAAACCGCATTTCAAACCATAACAATTCAAAACAAGCAACATAAGCAGCAACATAAAGTACCAAATAGGATATAACAATTCAAAACCCAATATATAACAATTCAAAATCCAACTTTCCTACGAGTTTTAACCATTAAAACTCACAAACTTTTTAAGCAGCAGACCAAACAGCCAAATGATCAAATGCTATAACCACGAAAACTCACGCCTGTAATAAAATCCCTCATATTGGTGTTCAATGTTCATACTTTTTATTAGCATTCCTTAATAGGGGGCATGCCACCTTAACAAGGCCACACATATATATATACACACTGATGTCTGTTAAAGAGTTTCAGGACTGTTTACATAGGAAGGAATTGATCCTATCAAATAGAAAACACTGAAATTGCATAAAATCGTCAATCAAACAGAAGATACAGGAATGACAAAGGAACCACCCGTTGTACATATTCTATAATCGACTACCAGGCTACCAGCAATGATGCAAGTACTACTATAAACTTCAATTAAGAATATATATATTCAGTGACTTTCAACCATTTTTTATTACTGAAACATACTAAAGACTGATATAGAACATGGGCATGAAATTACCAATGCCTTTTTCTTTTCTTTACAATCTGAAGTTGAAAGCGTGAGCTTTTTGGGAACAATTTTGTTTCCTTATTTTCGAAATACTTCAAATATGGTAAGAAGATTTTGGGACTTTCATGGAAAGATTAACTTTGATTAGGAGTTTGTAAATAAAGTAAATATCTTTTATTTATGTACATAGTTTTATATTAGGACTAACCTACTAACAATCTACTTCTTTGTGAGTGTGATTTGTATTTCCTTCTAGGAAAAGAGATCTCACAAAGAAAGATGTTGATTACATGAAGATCTTCTCCAAAGTGCATATAAATACAAGGCATTCAGCACAAGAGAAGCTACGGAATTTTAAGAGAGAAAATTACTTGTTCTTCACAGTTTTCGACATTGTTGATTTTAGGTTGTGAGTGAAGGTTGTGCCTTACATCCGTAACTCACATCTAGGTTTTCATAGAATTCTTTGTTTTACTTCTGACTAGAATAGGTCCTACTTGGGAAAGGGGAATTGTTCTTGTCGTAGAAGGTGATTAGAACTCGTTTAGTATTTCACTACTAGAAACAGGGGTTTTACCGACGGATATTTACCGACGAAAAAAAACCCTTTTACCGACGAAAATTAATTTCCATTTACTGGGAAATTTTTTATTTAAATTTTCGTTTTGTCCGTTGGTAATGGATTAAATTCCGTCGGTATTACCGACGGACATAAGTCCGTCAGTAACAAATGACTATATATAATGAAAATTTCCCCATTTTTATTAGGCCTTCCTCACTTCCTCAGTTCGCAAATTAACAACGAACGCCCTAGGTCTGAACAGCCGTCGCCGCCGAGCCAGAAATTCGCCGTTCGCCGTTGCCGTCTCCCTCGCCGGTAAGAACTCTTTCTCTCTCTCAATCCCTTTCTCTCTCTCACTCGATTTCTCTCTCTCACTCGATTTCTCTCTCTCTCTCTCTCTCTCTCTCTCTGTGATGCCTTGCACCAAACAAAGCAAGTAGTTCGCCGTCGCCGTCTCCCTCGCCGGTAAGCTCTCTTTCTCTCTTTCAATCCCTTATGTTGTGATTTGTTAAATTGAAATGGGTTTTCTGTTACATGGTATGAATTTCGGGAATTTGAATTAACTTGGGTATTTGATTATCAATTTCCTGGGAAATGGATCAGTTTCATTTCTTGATTGTGATTTGGACTGTGATGGGGCTTGTTTGTGGTTATTGATTCTTGGCTTTGAATTAGATTTTTTTTTTTTTGAATTTTTTGGTTTGTGATTGCTGTGTTATTGGAATGAGTATTACTCTGTGTGTGAAGAATGAAGGAAAGAAAGCCAGCATTTTGGAAACAAGTGCTGGTTGTCATTATCTATGCATAATAATTTGTGTGTCTGCTGTTCGATTTCCAAAAAAATAAAAATAAGTCAAGAACCAGATTGGGGTCTTGGGATCAATGAGATTGTTTATTTTTTTATATTTGTTTGTTTTACTGTTAAATGCTGGCGTTTAATCTTAACGTGAGAATTCCAACACAATTCCGAAGCCTTTATCATTTATGTTCTCTCATTTCATTGTCATGCAATCTATGTTGCAATGACTCGAGGAACTAGTTATTTCAATTTGAAGCCGCAAATGTGTTTGTTATACGCGTAAGGTTTTCGTACACAAGGTCAAGACTATAGAAGTTGGGTGATACGATCATTTGCATTCTTTGTTCTTTTGATAAGTGAATTCATGCCATTGTTGATGTTGGCATTCGAGTTGTCAAGAGCTACTAATGAATTTGTTCTAATTTGATTGTTGTAACGCGAACAGGATTATGTGCCGACTGTTTTCGACAACTTTAGTGCAAATCTTCTAATTTGATACACCATCAACACTACTATCAATAATAAGTTTTAAATCAATCTAATAAAATAAATAATAATAATAATAATAATAATAATAATAATAATAATAATAATAATAATAATAATAATAATAATAATAATAATAATAATAATAATAATAATAATAAATAAAAAAATAAAATAAAATAAATAATAATAAAATAAAATATAATAATAATAAATAATAATAATAATAGGATTATGTGCCGACTGTTTTCGACAACTTTAGTGCAAATGTTCTAATTTGATACACCATCAACACTACTATTAATAATAAGTTTTAAATCAATTCATACGTGTTAATAATGTTTTGTATATAATGTTTACATTTTATATCACTTATCACTGTAATATTATATCTATCTCATGATTTTCAAATTTACTTGGTTACTCTTACATGCTATGTAATATTACATCTATCTCATGATTTGGACAATAAATGCTTCCTACTATTTAAATGCAAACATAGTGTATATTGGCTGCAAACATCTTACTCCATAATTTGCTTGGACATGTAGTCATTATTTTGAATGCTTCCTACTATTTAAATTTTGTTCTACTTGATAATATTTTCTGTCTACATATATAATATACTAGTTTAGATATGTCGGGTCGAGGTGGCAATCGTTCAAAGAGAGGGAAGGTTGCGGGTTTTGTCCATCATCTTGTTTCACCAAGGACGGGAGGGAGGAGCTCTACTTCTGGTTCTGGACGGAGTGATGATGATTGGAGCAGTGCAGGTAATGATAGCTCTAGTGTTCCTGTTAGTGAACCATCCGGGCGGGTTAATTTGGACGCAATTATTAATGAGGAAGGAAAAATGGAAATATCTATCTCTCCCAGTGGCCAGTAAGTATTATTTAATTGTAAATGTCATATATATAATGTTTACATTTTATTATTGTCTTTTTATTTGTATATATATTGATATATTGTTTTTCAATTAATATCTTAATAGGTTTATACATGGTGGTTGTCAAGATCCTGCTAGATGGTTTGGGGATTTATTCAGTGGGTATAATTTTGAGAAATTTTATCCCACCCCAAAGTCAATATCAAAAGATGTGTACGCTATCTGGTATTGCCAGTTTCGGGTAAAATTACTTAATTCTCTTTCCTTTGTAAAGTTTGTAGACTAGTCCCCTGTTTATTTAACTACTTTTACTATTTTTGTAGCACATATATTCATGCCCTGGGTTTACCGACCTTCAAATCGAGGCGGCTTTCAAGCAATTGGTTGCTAAGAGGTATGCTGGGAAAGTGTATGACATGAAAAGAAAGTGGCTAAGGGATGGTTTGCCTCCAGCTAATTTCTCCAATAGTGCGTGGGAGCAATGGGAAGCCTATTGGAATAGTGAAAAATTTCAAAAAAAATCAGAAATTGCAAAGAAGAATAGGAACTCACAAGAGGGGTGGGGGAGTGTGCACACTGGAGGATCGATCAACTTCAGCGAGACTTGGTCCAGAATGGTAAACTTACTTCATTTATTATCCGTTTGTAAATTAAGCAATACTCTATTTGATTCATATATTGTTATTATTTGATGAAATTTTGAAGTTTTAATTTTTTTATATGTTAAGCGTAAGAAACACGGAGATGATGAGGCCGATCTTTCTTCTTGTGTTTCGGCTACACATACCGCGGAGGCTCACGATGGCTCAGGGCCATAATGGGTCAACCCTTATTACCAGACCCTTTATATAAGTGTTAATAGTATTTTCTATTAGTAAATTATAAATTATTTAGTTAAAGAAATATTATTTTCTACCATAGTGTATAATGTATTTTTTTTTCCAGGAAGAGTATGATAGGCGGGCTCGTGACAAGGCTATTGCAGAAGGAAGTATGGCGCCTGAGAGCACCGAGCGGCCCGCCTTTCGTGAAAAGCTTTGGGCGGCCATTGTCCTCCGAGACAAGCAACCAAAGGGAGACCGCTTGCCTGGATTCGAAGGACATAGTGCTGGGTATTTTAATATGCCATTTCGCAGCCCTACTACGCAATACTTTTCATCTTCTTCCTCCGGTGGCAGTCAGCATGTGGATCAAGAGGCGTTTGATGATCGGGTCAACGGAGAGGTTGAGAGGCGAGTGGAGCAGATCCAGAGCCAGGTGCAGTTGGAGCAACAGCTTGAGCAGCGCATGCAACAATACTTGGCTACCATGAATTTGCAACCACAGCCACGTAATAGCGGTAATGCTTCTGATGAGTCAGTCGGTCAATACCTTAGGCGAAGTGGCGGTGGTAGCGGTAGCGGTAACGGTAGCGGCAGCGCTCGTGGTCGGGGTCGTGGTAGTTAAACATTCATTTTATTTGGCATGTAATCAAACAAATATATTTTTCCTTTCCCCTTTTCCCCAAGCGAAACAATTTCCCTTTCCCCTTTTCCCCTTTTCCCCTTTCCCTTCCCCTTTTCCCCTTTCCCCTTTCCCTTTCCCCTTTTCCCCTTTCCCCTTTCCCCTTTTGCTTTAGGTTGTTTGATACAGTTTCCCTTTATTTGATGTTTAAACAAAATATTTTCCCTTTCCCCTTTTTCCCTTCCCCTTTTCCCTTTCCCATTACCCCTTATCCCTTTCCTGTTTCGCTTGATTTTGATGGTTGTTTCAAGCGAAACAGGTTGTTTGTAGGTTGTTTGTGTTTCTTTTATGTTGGGATTTGTTTAAAACAGGTTTGACAGGTTTACAGGTGGTTTGATAATAAAATAGATTTTTTTTTTAAATCTGTTCAAATTACCGACGAATTTTTAAAATCTGTTCAAATTACCGACGGAAATTTCCGTCGGTAAATATCTCAAAAAAAAAAAATTAATATCGTTACCGACGGATATTTTCGTCGGTAAATACTTAAAAATAAAAAAATAAAATTCATTACCGACGGAAATTACCGCCGATAAATCTTAAGTTTTCCGACGGATTTAACCGTCAGAAACGTTTCAGATTACCGACGAACATATCCGCCGGTAAATCTTAAGATTTTCGACGGTTTTAGCCGTCGGTAAGGTGTTTTAATATTTTATTATTTTAATATTTACCGACGGAAATTTCCGTAGGTACACTCCGGTAACGTCTCCGGCAAACCGGCCGGCATACATGCTTTCCGACGGACAATTTCCGGCGGAATTTTCTGTTTACCGACGGTCTATCCGTCGGTATTACCGGCGGATAAGGTCCGTCGGTATTACCAACGAATTATTTTCGACGGAATCCGACGGACTATTTCCGTCGGTAAATGGACATTTCCGACGGATCTGGGGAATTACCGACGGAAATTTTCGTCGGTAAGAGGCCTTATTCTAGTAGTGTTTTAGTCTTTTAGTTTTTCACTTATTAGTTTTTGTAAGCTTCAAAAGTTTTTATAGTGAAAAGTTTTTGGGCGTAAGCCTAGTTTGTTGATCTCATAGATCAGTAAGCGTATATAACTCTTGCGTTATTGTTTTAATTTGTTTTATTCCGCTGCATTATCTGTGGATGTGTGGACAGTTGTGAGACACATCTGTACTCACATCCGTTGTCTGTTGGGTGATTAAAGTTTCCTAGCTACACGAAACTTTCAATTGGTATCAGTGCCAACTCTCGATATATTACTGAGTGTTGATCCAGAAAGTGTAGTCATTATGGAATGTCAAAATCACCAAAACAGGCCTTCTGTCTTGGATGACACCAATTACTCTCTTTGGAAGTCTAAGATGCGAAATTACATCAAAAGTATTGATGAAAGGGCTTGGATGTGTATCCTTGTTGCATGGCAACCTCTGACTGTGGAGAAAAAGGCTGCATCTGGTGTTGGTGAGTCAATTTTCGAAAGAAAACCTGAAGATCAATGGACTCTTGAAGAAATACATATGGCTAACTATAATTCTAAAGCAATGGGTGCTATTTTTAGCCATGTTTCTGGGAATATGTACAAGCTTATCACTAATGAGAGTGTAGCCAAAGCTGCTTGGGATATCCTGCAAACACAATGTGAGGGTGCACCAAGTGTAAAAGCTACTAGGCTTAGAATTTTAATGGATAGGTTTGAGTTACTTCGAATGGAAGAAACTGAGGACATTGTGTCATATGCTGCAAAAATTCATGAGATCTCTAATGAGTGTACAAGTCTGGAAGAATCAATCTCCAATGCAAGGCTTGTTAGTAAGATTTTAAGGACCTTACCTGAGAGGTTCAACATAAAAGTGGCTGTGATTGAGGAAACAAATGACACCAATATCGTAGGTCTAGACAAAATTGTAGGTATTTTGACTGTGTTTGAGCTAAACCTTGAAGCTCAGAAAAAGAACAAATCTCTCAGTCTTGCTCTCAAAAGTGTTGTTGCACTTCCAAAAGAAATTGGGGAATTATCCTCTGAAATTGACAAGTCAAATCTTGAAAAAGAGGATGTGACCCTTATTTCAAAGAAATTTAGTTCCATATTGAAAAACAAAAGAATGAGTAAGTTTCCAAATAGACCTACTCCCAGTGCTCCTGAAAAGCCAAAACCTAGCACTGAGAATGGATTAAAAAAAACCAAGTTTTGAAAATAAAAAGTCCTCTGAGTCAGTTCAATGTAGGGCATGTCGTGGCTTTGGTCACTATGCCAATGAGTGTGCTAACACACTTAAAAAGAAGGGAATGAGCTTAACTGCTACTCTTAGTGACAGTGAGGATGAAGATGAAGTGGCTAACATATCTATTGTCAATTGCCATTCTGTGTTTAACGCTTTTTATACAGATATAGAAGATGGAGTTCCTGAAAAATCCTTGGATGTGTTCTCAGATGTGAACACATCTGGTGTCACATCTCGACTCCACGCCGAATTTTCACAGTAAAAGGAGATTCTGAAGATGAAGATAGGGACATTCCCTATGAGGAAGTTTTTGCAACATACAAGGAGCTGCATACAGATTGGATGAAGAGAATGGACAAGATTGAGGTACTTGTTAAGGTAAATAAATCTCTTTCTGATAAATTGGCTGCTTGTGAAGATGAAAAAGCTATACTTTCAAAGAAAGATGATGTTCAAAAAGATACCATTGCCAAACTTGAAGTTCTTGTAACCAAAAGAGAAGTTGAGCTTGAAAAATTCAAAAGTGAGTGTGAAAAAGCTGAAAGTACTTTTACCAAGTTAAACAAAAGTAAAATGAAACTTGATGAAGCTATTTCTATTGGTCAGCTCAACAAAACTGGTTTGGGCTTTGAAAAAGATAATTTTGTAAATGAGGGATGTGAGGCTTCTACTTCAAAAGGTGTGGAAAAATCAATTTTTAGAGAAAAAGTCCTTTTGAGTGAGAAAAGACCAAGGAAGAGGCACTACATCTGTCACTATTGCCTTGCTCCTGGTCACATTAGACCCTTCTGTTACAAACTCAAGGCTGACAAAAAGTCTGGTTACTTCAATCAGCCTCAGATGTGTGAGAAGATGTATGCACATCCGAACACACATCCTGGTAATCTGAGACCTCTGCAACCTAAAAAGAAAGCTGTAAAACAGTGGGTGGCCAAACCAAGTGCCACCTGCAATATTGTTTACTCTTCCCTCAAGAGTACTGTCTCTGGCTCTTGGTATTTTGATAGTGGGTGCTCTAGGCACATGACTGGGAACCAAGATGTTCTCCTTGACTATGAATTAATTAGTGGGGGAAAGTGAACTTTGGTGGAGGTGCTCAAGGAAAAATTGTTGGGAAAGAAACCCTAAATGTCAAGGGTCTCCCAAAATTGAACAATGTGTACCATGTGGAAGGCTTGAAAGCCAACCTGATAAGCATCAGCCAACTGTGTGATGATGACCTTTATGTGAAGTTTGATAAACACTTGTGTGAAGTGTTTGATAAAGACAATAAATGTGTGTTTACTGGTCCTAGATCTGCTGACAATTGTTACCAATTTGGTGACAATTTTTCTTGCCTAAGCTCAAAAGCTAATGATATCAATCTGTGACACCAAAAATTAGGGCATGCTAGCTGTAGAACTCTGGAAGAACTTCAAAGGTTTGAAGCTATTAAAGACCTCCCTAAACTGAACAACAAGAACCCTGATGTCTGTGGTTCATGTCAAAAGGGAAAGCAAACAAAAGCATCACATAAAAAGGTCCAACAATGCTCCACTTCTAGGTGTTTGGAGCTGATTCACACTAATTTAATGGGACCTATTGAAGTGGAAAGCTTTGGTAGGAAAAAGTATGCCTTTGTGTGTGTTGATGATTATTCTAGGTACACTTGGGTAATGTTCTTAAGAGAAAAATCTGAAACAATTGGAGAATTCAAGAATTGGTACAAAAGAGTTAAAAATCTTTATGGTCTTAAAACTATGAGGATTAGGTCTGACCATGGCAATGAATATGAGAACCAAATGTTTACTAATTTTTGCAATTCTAAAGGAATCACACATGAGTTTTCTGCACCAATCACTCCACAGCAAAATGGAATTGCTGAAAGAAAAAATAGTACCTTGCAAGAAATGGCTAGGGTTATGTTAAGTTCCAAAAATTTGTCCAATAAATTTTGGGCAGAAGCTTTAAACACTGCTTGTCACATTGGCAATAGAGTGTTTCTTATGATTGGTAGTACTGTCACTCCATATCAAATCCTCCTTGAAAAGAAACCCACTGTGAAGTATTTTCATGTATTTGGGTGCATTTGTTATATTCTCAATGATATAAAATATTTTTCCAAATTTGATTCAAAGAGTGATAAAGCAATTTTTATGGGATATTCCACCAATAGTAGAGCTTACAGAGTTTTTAATCTCAAAACTAAGACCATTATGGAATCTGCTAATGTTATTTTTGATGACTCACTTGATCTTAACCTCAAGACTGCTGAGGATGATGTTTCAGGTTGCTTACTGGACTGGAAGGATGAAGAAACAGGTGCTGAAAAAACAACAGAAACTTCCAGTGCTGAAAAACATGCTGAACCTGCTAAGGATGTAACCAAGGATGTGGACACATCTGCTTCCACATCTGAACCCACATCTGCTTCCACATCCACTCAAAATTCTGTAACTGAGGACAGTTTCTCTGAATCTGATCAGGATAATGTTCAGGAAGAAAATGTGGATGGGTGTGTAGATAGATCAAGGGATATTTCCTCTAAAATCCAGAAAAACCACCCCTTTTCACAAGTTGTGGGAGATGTGCATGCTCAAGTGAGAACTAGACAAAAGGACAAAGTGGACTATAGAAAGATGGCTGGTTTGTGGAGTTGCTCCTCAGCATACTCCCAGGTAAGTTTTTGTTGTTTTGTTTCAAAGATTGAACCTAAGAATGTTACTGAAGCATTGAAAAATGCTGACTGGATTCTTGCTATGCAAGATGAGTTGATTCAATTTGAAAAGAATGAGGTTCGGACTCTTGTCCCTAGACCCTCACATGGTAATATCATAGAAACTAAATGGATTTTCAAGAACAAAACTGATGAGCAAGGTGTGATCATTAGAAATAAAGCTAGGTTAGTTGCTCAAGGTTACACTCAAATTGAGGGAGTTGATTTTGAGGAGACATTTGCCCCTGTTGCAAGGATTGAGTCCATTAGGCTTTTGTTAGCCATTGCTTGTTATCTCAAGATTACTCTTCATCAAATGGATGTTAAGAGTGCCTTTCTAAATGGGATATTAAATGAGGAAGCCTATGTTGAACAACCTAAAGGCTTTGTGGACTCCAAGTATCCTAACCATGTATATAAGCTGAAGAAAGCTCTGTATGGGCTAAAGCAAACCCCTAGAGCTTGGTATGATAGGTTGACTGACCATTTGCTTCACCTAGGATTCAAGAGAGGTGAGGTTGACAAAACACTGTTTGTGAGGAAAAACAAAAAAGAGATTCTTGTGGCACAAATCTATGTGAATGATATTGTGTTTGGGTCAAATTCTGACCCTATGCTAGCTGAATTTGTGGATAGCATGACTTTCACATTTGAGATGAGTATGATAGGTGAGTTGAATTATTTCTTGGGCTTACAAATAAAGCAATTCAAAGATGGCATGTTCATCTCTCAGTCTAAGTATGCCAAGAACCTTGTGAAAAAGTTTGAACTTGAACACTCTTCACATCAAAGAACACCAATGGGATCTTCCCAAAAGCTGAGTCATGATTCAGATGGTGAGAGTGTTGACCAAACCCTATACAGAAGCATGATTGGAAGTCTGCTTTACCTCACTGCAAGTAGGCCTGACATAATGTATAGTGTGTGTTTCTGTGCAAGATACCAAGCTAACGCAAAGGTGTCTCATCTTAAAGCCTTGAAAAGAATCATTAGATATGTGAGTGGGATTGTGAACCTAGGATTGCATTATTTTAAAGAGACAAACACCAATTTGGTTGGCTATACAGATTCTGATTGGGCTGGAAATAGTGATGATAGAAAGAGTATCACAGGTGAATGTTTCTACCTAGGAAATAACCTTGTGTCTTGGTATAGTAGGAAGCAGAATTGTGTGTCCTTATCCACTGCTGAGGCTGAATATGTAGCCCTTGGAAGTTGCTGCACACAATTGCTTTGGATGAATCAAATGTTGAAAGATTATGGATTGAATAGAAAAGTTTTGACTGCTTTTTGTGATAACAAAAGTGCCTTGGACATATCTAAAAATCATGTCCAACATTCTAGAGCAAAGCACATTGATATTAGACATCATTTCATTAGAGATCTTGTAGAACAAAAAACTGTGTGTCTGGAATTTGTTGGGACTGAAAATCAATTGGCTGATATATTTACAAAGGCATTAGATTTGGAGAGATTTTCCTCCTTGAGGAAGTCTCTTGGTTTGTGTGATATCTAAGGTTGTGAGCACAAATGTGTCTCACATCCTCTAACACATCTGTATATTAGATTAACTGGAAAAAAAATCATGCATTAGCACGAAATTTCTCAGTGTGGTCACTTGTGAGTCTTCATCTTTGACATTGTTTTTGATCACTTAATTGTGAGTACTTCCTGTTCATGTCATCTTTTGATGACTTGATATAACATTCCTAGGTATCTCACAGTGGGTGCTATAAAAGTAAAAAATATAAGTGAGAAACAGCTGCTTCACCCTTAGTATGAAGCCAGACCATTGTGATCAAGTGATTATCATAAGAAATCTTGAAATCAAACTTGATAAGATCATTGGGAAAAGGGATATCTTTGGGATCAAAGTAAAGTGAAAGCTACTCACAATGCAAAAATCCATAACAAAAAATTGGTGGATGCATCCTAGAGGCTGTGCAGATTGGATTATTGCTCATTGACTTTTTGTGATCTAAATGTGTTCCCAAATGTGACTCACATCTTATGCCACATCCATAAGCTGAGATCTTTCCTTCACCTGTGTGTTTGCATCATGCTAGGCTTACTGCATTTTTAGGTCATATAAGTGCTTTGTAAATATGCTAGTTAATTTATTTTCATTATTAATTTACTCCTTGATTTAACAAGTTTTCCTTTTCCAAAATCTCATATGAAGAGGAAAGGTGTGTATCAATCCATGTTTAAAAAGGAAGGGCAATTTTTTAATGGGATTCTGTTTTGAAAAAAAAGATATGACTGAATTGTTTTTGTTTCCACAAAAATTTATCAAAATCTTGTGTATTTTAATCCCCTATTTCTTCGAAGGTGGTTGTGTGTGGTAATCTCAAAGGGTTCTAGCCGTTGGAGGACTTCTAAGGTATTTAGGATGTGTGAGACCTTTTAGGAAAAGGATTCTTGTTTAAATTGGAAAGGGGGAGATGTGAGTATTTATTAGGGCTCACATCCGTCACTTCCCCCATAAACCCTTGCTGAACCCCTTGTTCTTCCATTGCTTTGGCACACAATCACACACACATTGTCATTAATTCTCTTGCACTGTTCAACCTAACATCCTTTTGTAGTTTAAATGGCCGATCACTCTAACATTCGTGAGGAAGACGTTCTTGACATTGAATGTGGGGACTCCCTAACTCCGGGGCCTATAACTCGTGCCCCGATGGTAGGATCCCCAACCCGACCCGACTTAGAAGAAACCCTTTTTAATTAAAACATTTCAACAAATGATTTTTAATAGAAATTTTGGCATGACCGTTCTAAATGAAATGTTAAGGGACATGTTTAATATCATAACCTGCTCTCATTCATTCCATGTTAAAAGAAAGGTTCACACCATCACATATTTAACAACCACACCACATTAATTACAAACCATAGTTGTAGATGTTTATAAAAGTTATTTATAGACTTTACCCCAAAAGAATAACAACCGACATAACCCTCCTAGCAAAACATACCCCGACAATCAAAAGACGATCCAACTGTGCCCCGGCCTCACCGATCCTGACCTCCTGTCTCAGTGGTATCTAAAAAAATAAAAGGGAGACGGGGTGAGAAAGAATCTCAGTAAGCTATTATGCATGCAGCAGGATGCCAAATAAAATGCAACACGTAAACAAGTTGTTTCACATCATAATTTGAATATCGTAAACACATTTCATCCTCTTGGGAACACATCCTCTTGGGAATACATTTATATACATCCTATTGGGAATACATGTATATACATCCTCTTGGGAATACATGCATTTATACATCCTCTTGGGAATACATGTATATGCATCCTCTTGGGAATACATGCATTTATACATCCTCTTGGGAATACATGTATATACATCCTCTTGGGAATACATGCATTTATACATCCTCTTGGGAATACATGTATATACATCCTCTTGGAAATACATGTATTTATACATCCTCTTGGGAATACATGTATATACATCCTCTTGGGAATACATGTATTTATACATCCTTTTGGGAATACATGTATATACACCCTCTTGGGAATACATGCATTTATACATCCTCTTGGGAATACATGTATATACACCCTCTTGGGAATACATGCATTTATACATCCTCTTGGGAATACATGTATATACATCCTCTTGGGAATACATGCATTTATACATCCTCTTGGGAATACATGTATATACATCCTCTTGGGAATACATGTATTTATACATCCTCTTGGGAATACATGTATATACATCCTCTTGGGAATACATGTATTTATACATCCTCTTGGGAATACATGTATATACATCCTCTTGGGAATACATGCATTTATACACATGATTGAATCAATAATAATCCATGTATGCTCACAATCAATTCCATGATGTCGTGCAACAATTAATTTAAGCACCATTTTATCATAGAACCATTCAAAGGTAACCACATAGGGGTACAATCACAAATAAGTAGCCCTACACATTCACAATTTAACATTATACAACCTACTTTCAAGTTCCATCATGAAATACCAAGTTTTTATAACTTTGGTTCTTCAATTAACAATGACTTTCAGCCGTTTTCCAAGCAATAATTAAAGCCCTTCCCATAATCCGATTTGGCCAAGTAAAATGTGGTTGTGAAGTACTAATGTTGTACTAGATACAGGATCAAAAAGTGTTCCAATCCGAGTTGTTTAGCCTAGGTTTCCAATGCCTCAAACATGGACCAAGACTGCAGATTGAAATAAGACCAGTGCTGAAACTGCCTTCCAAGCAACTTTGGATCAATATTTAAAGCTCTTGCTAATATATTTTTGGCCAATTCCAAGTTCTAAAATGTTGTAATAAACTTGTACTACAAGTATAGTTAAAGAGTTATTAAATGTATACTCATTAACCTAGGTTTAAAAGCTTGCAAAGGTGCTCACTCAAGGCAGTTTGAGCACGACTCGTGCATGGCAGCACGAGTCGTTTCCAGGCCCTGCACGACTAATTCCAAGGCCACGACTGGTGACCACGACACCCTCTGATTGGTCACGACTCATGATCATGTGCACGAGTCGTGCCCCTCCCCTGAAGCCACGATTTGCAGCCATTTACAGCAAGAACAACAGCAGAACACACAGCAACACAACAGCTTCACTTCAGCTTACTGCAAGGCCATTTGCAGCAGGAATATACTTGGTTTGGGACTCTAATATACTCCCCTTTAAGTCTTATAATACATATATAACATGGATACAATGATTATCAATCCATAACACCACCCTAGGCCACGGTTTTTACAGCAAACAACAACAACACTAGCAGCAACAACACCAGTTTTCCAACTTACTTCAGCAACTGCGAGGGCAAAGTTCAGCAGTCTAAACACATAGTTTGGACCCTAACATACTCCCTCTAGCACCCATAACATGTATACAACATGTTTAAACAGCAATTATAACAAATCCACACCAATTACTCAAGCTATGGCATGGAAATTCTCAAGTTCTAACCAAACCAATTCCCTTTCCATTTGCAAACCCCAAGCTGATGGTTTCATCATTTCACAACTTGGTAACAACATCATATTAACAATTTTAATCATGGTATGAACAATTATAACAAAAAGACATAACAACTTACTTGGAAAATATGAAAAATAACTAGGAGCTTTGACCGGTTAGATGTATTCCTCTCGCCGCCGTGATCAATAATCCGCAATTACCTTGAAGAACTGATTAACGGTTGATTTACTAGAATTTTTAGAAGAGTTTTAGGGCTTGGGAGGTTTCTTGGCTGAGGAAGATGAAGAAAGAACTTAGTAGAAGAAAAATGGATTATGGTGAAGGTTTTTAAAAGGATAAGTATTAAAAATTTCCATTAAGGTCCTCCAAGTATCCACTAACTACAACTAAACCCCTAAACTTTCATTACTCTAAAGCCCCTACCACTTTTATAATTCCTTTCCTTCCAAAGTCACTTTAGGATATCCTTCTTAATTTAATTTTCCACATAATTCAATTTATCATTTTATAATAAAATGAATTCTTACCATTATAAACACATAAGCCATGGAATTAAGTAAATAATTAATCACAACATATTCCAAGACCATGAAATGCACCAAATTAACATATAATGCATCATCTAAAATGAAGTGCAACCCCCATTCCTACGTGCTCCACGTGTGCCTAAACAGTGCCTATGGTTGGGGTCGTGACACTCACTCCCCCTTAAGAAAAATTCATCCCGAATTTTATTTTATTTTATTTATTTTTATTTTTTTATTATTTATTTTTTATTTTTTTTACACACACTTACTTAACTACTCAAATAACCACATATAACTCTCACGCCTCTCGGATTCCCGAACCCAAGTGGCTTCCCCTCAATAATATGATTTTTCCACAAATTTCCACAACCCGAATATTCTAGGTTTTCCATTCCCGGATTTGATTCTAATACCACTTAATGGTTCTTCCACATAAGTTAGACCAATCATGAATAGCCTCGATCGAAAAACTCAACGCAAGGAAATGGTTATAAGGACTCTTCTCCACTGCAATGCTACATACGGCGTCACTTCAATGCTGGCCTGATAACTGTTACTATATGCAACTTCAACTAAGGTTACACGAACTTCTCGAAATAAATGAAAATCCATCGGATGCCCCCATAACACATTCTCGAGAGTCTGGATGGTTCTCTCTGTCTACCCAATCCATCGGAAAATGTACGCAAAACTGAACGCATCTGGAACCCCAAAGTCTCGTACCCGGTCTTCCAAAATCGCAATATGAATCTCGAATCTCAATCTGATATAAGATAGTGATTAATACTCCATAGAATCGATCAATTCTCACGCCCATACTATTATGTTAACTCCCTTTCAGTATTTTATTCCTCTTGGTATAAATGAGCCGACTTGACAAATATATCCATCTAACACGTCCATTTCCTTTGATGTCGAAGGTAGTCCCGTTATAAAATCCCTCACAATGTCTTCTTGATTCTCCTTCTTCTAACTTTCTTCAATGCTGGATACATCTTCAAACCCCTCGAATACATCGCAATTCTCAAGTTATGACCTTCCTTTAAAATATCTCTTATTCTCTTGTGAATGTAGTACACCACTTCTGTCGTTGAAGGTTAATATTCCACCAGTCTTCAATACAATATCTTCAATCCTTCCATCTCGAAATGGTCAGATAATTTCCTCAATTCCGAATCATTTGTTGAACTTCCATAGAATCTTCATACCGGATAGGGTAGCTCGAATATTTGCAATTAATATCTCATCTCGTAATTCGCAGGATAGCAATGTTGATAAGAAAGTCTTTTAGCTAATCGTCTCTGCCACCACAGTAGTCTTCCCGGATGGTATGTAATAACGCAAATAAGTCTTTTAATAACTTCAACAATTTCTCCACCTGTTGTTCAATCCCCTTTGATTGCACAATTACCTCCACTCTTATGATTTGTACAAATCTCAAATTAACTTCATGCAAAGGATATTTCCACTTAAGTAATGCAAAATAGTCGTAATCCATTCCACGCTTTCGTTGCGCCACTCTGATTCCCTCGAAGCATAAGCTACCGCTTTCCCCATTCTGTATAAGAACATAACCCAAAATCTTCCGTTTGACACGTACATGACAATTACAAATTCTCACATCCATCAAGTAGGGTAACGATCGAGACTGCAGTCAATTTATTCGTCAATTCTGTAGAACTGATTTCACCTTTAACATTTCACCTTAATGATATCTCCTTCAAGATCAATTGAATCACTGATATTACAATTCTTGGAAATCCATCAACACTCTTTTGATAATAACCTGCCTAACCCAGATAACAGCGGAGTTCTAACATTGTCGAAGGTTGTTCCATTTGACCTGGGTTTCAATCCTCGAAAAATTTAATACAATATCTCCTCGAGTCATACTCACTCTTAATGAATTTCATTAACATTTGATCCTCACGAAACATAGATTACCTATCTTGCAGTTGATTTTCAAAATCTTTCCACAACTCTGAATATACAAAGATAGCATCCATCGAGCTGACCACTAAAATATCAAAATCGGGTTTTAAAATTTTACTCATCATATTTACAACACAACCAATGCCCTTCTATAAGGTGTTTTGGATATGGGCAACAACCCTGACATTAGATCAATACGGAATGCTATCGCCCTAACTGGCGGCTTGATCTATTCTGATGAAATCACTTTACCAATTCATTTACCAACAATACATAAGATATTCCAGGTGGCTTTTACTCACTTCTAGTACATAATCCCATTTAACTCTCATATTATTTAAACTATACTTACTGACATTTAATGCATATATGACATAAATATCAATTAATAACTTATCCGCCTTAACCAAACACAGAGGCAATTCCACAATAGATAAGGAGACTCGCTTCTTGCGACAGTCCTCCCCAAACACAACAACTACTTTACCCCTTCAGGTCAAGTATAACCATAATGCACGGATTGGTATATCTACCACATCCACTAGCAATACATGCCCACATAATCACGACTACCATGATAATCAAGTATGATTCGAGGTACTCTCCTATAGGAGTAGACACCTCCAACACATAAGGTAACTCTGAGGCAAATTATGCAAAAAAAAGCAGAAATACAATGCCACATAATAATGAGGTGAACGGGGATTCATACAAGTATTGCCCCTACTTTCTGAGATAGGTAATATACTTCTAATGACGGCGGAGGAATCTACCTCTCCATATTACTCACGTTTTCTTAATCTCTTGGGGTCATTACTATTTTCTGCCATTGAACAAATTCCTGCACTAAACACTCGTCGCCAGGTATCACACACTCCCCCTTAAACTAGACTTCTACCCTTGACTTCTAACCTTAGCTCTGATACCAACTGTGGGGACTCCCTAACCCCGGGGCCTATAACTCGTGCCCCGATGGTAGGATCCCCAACCTGACCCGACTTAGAAGAAACCCTTTTTAATTAAAACATTTCAACAAATGATTTTTAATAGAAATTTTGGCATGACCGTTCTAAATGAAATGTTAAGGGACCTTTTTAATATCATAACCTGCTCTCATTCATTCCATGTTAAAAGAAAGGTTCACACCATCACATATTTAACAACCACACCACATTAATTACAAACCATAGTTGTAGATGTTTATAAAAGTTATTTACAGACTTTACCCCAAAAGAATAACAACCGACATAACCCTCCTAGCAAAACATACCCCGACAATCAAAAGACGATCCAACTGTGCCCCGGCCTCACCGATCCTGACCTCCTGTCTCAGTGGTATCTAAAAAAATAAAAGGGAGACGGGGTGAGAAAGAATCTCAGTAAGCTATTATGCATGCAGCAGGATGCCAAATAAAATGCAACACGTAAATAAGTTGTTTCACATCATAATTTGAATATCGTAAACACATTTCATCCTCTTGGGAATACATTTATATACATCCTCTTGGGAATACATGAATTTATACATCCTCTTGGGAATACATGTATATACATCCTCTTGGGAATACATGCATTTATACATCCTCTTGGGAATACATGTATATACATCCTCTTGGGAATACATGCATTTATACATCCTCTTGGGAATACATGTATATACATCCTCTTGGGAATACATGCATTTATACATCCTCTTGGGAATACATGTATATACATCCTCTTGGAAATACATGTATTTATACATCCTCTTGGGAATACATGTATATACATCCTCTTGGGAATACATATATTTATACATCCTCTTGGGAATACATGTATATACATCCTCTTGGGAATACATGCATTTATACACATGATTGAATCAATAATAATCCATGTATGCTCACAATCAATTCCATGATGTCGTGCAACAATTAATTCAAACACCATTTTATCATAGAACCATTCAAAGGTAACCACATAGGGGTACAATCACAAATAAGTAGCCCTACACATTCACAATTTAACATTATACAACCTACTTTCAAGTTCCATCATGAAATACCAAGTTTTTATAACTTTGGTTCTTCAATTAACAATGACTTTCAGCCGTTTTCCAAGCAATAATTAAAGCCCTTCCCATAATCCGATTTGGCCAAGTAAAATGTGGTTGTGAAGTACTAATGTTGTACTAGATACAGGATCAAAAAGTGTTCCAATCCGAGTTGTTTAGCCTAGGTTTCCAATGCCTCAAACATGGACCAAGACTGCAGATTGAAATAAGACCAGTGCTGAAACTGCCTTCCAAGCAACTTTGGATCAATATTTAAAGCTCTTGCTAATATATTTTTGGCAAATTCCAAGTTCTAAAATGTTGTAATAAACTTGTACTACAAGTATAGTTAAAGAGTTATTAAATTTATACTCATTAACCTAGGTTTAAAAGCTTGCAAAGGTGCTCACTCAAGGCAGTTTGAGCACGACTCGTGCATGGAAGCACGAGTCGTTTCCAGGCCCTGCACGACTAATTCCAAGGCCACGACTGGTGACCACGACACCCTCTGATTGGTCACGACTCATGATCATGTGCACGAGTCGTGCCCCTCCCCTGAAGCCACGATTTGCAGCCATTTACAGCAAGAACAACAGCAGAACACACAGCAACACAACAGCTTCACTTCAGCTTACTGCAAGGCCATTTGCAGCAGGAATATACTTGGTTTGGGACTCTAATATACTCCCCTTTAAGTCTTATAATACATATATAACATGGATACAATGATTATCAATCCATAACACCACCCTAGGCCACGGTTTTTACAGCAAACAACAACAACACTAGCAGCAACAACACCAGTTTTCCAACTTACTTCAGCAACTGCGATGGCAAAGTTTAGCAGTCTAAACACATAGTTTGGACCCTAACATACTCCCTCTAGCACCCATAACATGTATACAACATGTTTAAACAGCAATTATAACAAATCCACACCAAATATTCAAGCCATGGCATGGAAATTCTCAAGTTCTAACCAAACCAATTCCCTTTCCATTTGCAAACCCCAGCTGATGTTTTCATCAATTCACAACTTGGTAACAACATCATATTAACAACTTTAATCATGGTATGAACAATTATAACAAAAAGACATAACAACTTACTTGGAAAATATGAAAAATAACTAGGAGCTTTGACCGGTTAGATGTATTCCTCTCGCCGCCGTGATCAATAATCCGCAATTACCTTGAAGAACTGATTAACGGTTGATTTACTAGAATTTTTATAAGAGTTTTAGGGCTTGGGAGGTTTCTTGGCTGAGGAAGATGAAGAAAGAACTTAGTAGAAGAAAAATGGATTATGGTGAAGGTTTTTAAAAGGATAAGTATTAAAAATTTCCATTAAGGTCCTCCAAGTATCCACTAACTACAACTAAACCCCTAAACTTTCATTACTCTAAAGCCCCTACCACTTTTATAATTCCTTTCCTTCCAAAGTCACTTTAGGATATCCTTCTTAATTTAATTTTCCACATAATTCAATTTATCATTTTATAATAAAATGAATTCTTACCATTATAAACACATAAGCCATGGAATTAAGTAAATAATTAATCACAACATATACCAAGACCATGAAATGCACCAAATTAACATATAATGCATCATCTAAAATGAAGTGCAACCCCCATTCCTACATTATCCACGTGTGCCTAAACAGTGCCTATGGTTGGGGTCGTGACATTGAACCCATTTTCGTGGCCAGTGCTGAAGCCCCCGTTGTCACCAATCCTGTAATAGCTAAATTCCTTGCTAAAATTCCTCCTCCCTCATCCTCGTCTAGCTCTTCAATGGAAGCTTCACCCGCTAAATCACCTACATTGGAACCTTTGAATGTTCCAGCTGCTTCTGAAAACCCTAATCCTCCAACCTCTCCGGTTATACAACCATCGGTTGTCGTCTCTGTTTTGCCTCTATTGACCCCCCTTCAACCAAAAAGAGGAAGCTAACCCCTGCAAAACCCTTGGGCCATGCTGCTAATCCAGTTCCCCAACGAAACCTACGTCGATCGCACAGGGTTAGAAAGTTGTCAGAAGCTGACAAGGCCAAAAATTTGAAGAAACCTGGAGGCAAACCCTCTACCGCCATCACTCTTGATGAAGAAGAAGAAGAAGAAGAAGAAGAAGAAGAAGAGGAAGTTCAACCTCTTGTAAGAACTAGGACTCAACCCTCAAAACCTATTCCTTCAGTAGTTGCCCCTGTCACTACTCCTTCTGAAGCAATTTCTCCTGCTGAGCCTGTTGATCCTGTTCCTACCTCTCCCATTGAGCCTTCTGATCCCATTATCCCTACTCCTACTCTAGTTGTTGATACTCATGCCCCTGAGGCTGCCCCTTCAGTTGGTGATCCCTCTGTGTTTAGTGATGAGGAACCTTTGGCCAATATTCTAATGGAATTGAAAGGTAAGAAAAAGTTGGCTGCTACAGACCTAGAGCCAATTGATGAAGAAGCTAATGATTCTGAGTCCAGTTATGAAAGTGATGATACTGCCTCAGATGCTAATTTCAAGCTGGGAAAGGATGAGCTTGAACAAGAAAAAGAGGATCAAGTCAATGATGCCTCATCTGGTGAAGAGACAGAAGTTGAATCTGTCAAAATTCTATCTCCTGCAAAGGATTTGCCTATAGATGTGCACACATCCAGGCGCACATCCACCAGAAAGAAGGCTGATAAGGGTATTTCTACATCTCTCTCCATTACTCCTGCCTTTAAACCCTTTTCTAAATTTTTTTTATCAAAGGATGCCTCTGATAGGTTTGGCCTGATTTCTAATAAGGCCTTCATTGTTGAAATGAAAAGGGATAGAGAAACCTTTTCAAAATTAGGGATGTATAAGTTTTTTGAAGAAAGAGGCTTGTTTTTTACTGTGGATCACCCTCTCCCATTCTATCCTAAGATGATTTATGAGTTTTATGCCAACTTGATCAAAGGGCTAGATAGATACTCCTCTCCCTACACTGTCTATGTTAGAGGAAAATTTGTTCCCTTTTCCCCATCTGTGATCAATGATTTACTTGGGTTAAATAATTTTATGGATCAGCTTTGTGTTGTTTCTGAGGAAGATCTAGTGTCTGCTATCACCCATGGCAAAGTGACTTCTTGGCCCATCAAGCCAAAAGATTTGGGTAGTGGTTCTCTCTCCTCTTTTTACTGTTTTCTCCATGCAATTCTTGCTGCCAACATGTGCCCCTCAAATAACAAGACTTTTGTTACAAGGATACAAGCTGATTTGCTGTATAGGTTGGATGCAAAAATGAATATCAATTTTGGAAATTTCATTTTTAGAAAAATTTGTGGTTATGGAGAATCCCCCTCTAAGAAGTGGTCTTTACCCTATCCCTCTCTCATCTCTCAAATTTTGATTGCCAATGGTGTTAAGCCTGAAAAAGGTGAAGATAGGGTTAATAAGTTTGATTTGTTTAAGGAGACCAAAACCCTCCTAGATACTAAGCAAAGATTTGTTGATCTCCCTTTGGGTACTGTCCCTGAAATCTCTATGCCGAATGTGGACACAACTGAACCCACAACTGAAGACCCTTTTACTGCTCAAATGAAGGACTTGGACGCTGAAATAGCAGCTGCTGAATCTCATGCCTCTGCATTGACTGATCAACTGCAAGCCTCCATTGCTCATGCCAAGAATCTTAAAGCTCTTAAGGATAGACTCCTAAAATGGCATGCTAATCTTCTGCTCAAAAAGGGGGAGATAGGCTGAACCCGTCGCCTTCTTTGGAAACAAAGTTTGGGATGTTCTTTGTCTTCTTTGTTGACTGGAGGAACTGGAAACTTTAATTTAGGGGGAGAAAATGTTTTTTTTTGTTGCTTTTACTCTGCTGGTTTTAAGACAATTTTAATTTCTGTTTTAGTTTTAAACAATGGTTTGTAATAACTCTAAAATAGGTTACTGCTGAATGGTTTTACTTTTGCTCATTAATGAAGTGGTGGTGTTTTGATCTAACATGTTTATGCAGTTTTATGTGTGGATGTGTAAACACATCTGCACACACATCCATTCAGGGGGAGTTGTGCTTATGTCTGAAAATTGTAGTCACAAAATGTGATTATGATAAATCTTTGATTTTGACCAGAAAGTCCAAAATAGGGGGAGATTGAAAGCGTAAGCTTTTTGGGAACAATTTTGTTTCCTTATTTTCGAAATACTTCAAATATGGTAAGAAGATTTTGGGACTTTCATGGAAAAATTTACTTTGACTAGGAGTTTGTAAATAAAGTAAATATCTTTTATTTATGTACATAGTTTTATATTAGGACTAACCTACTAACAATCTACTTCTTTGTGAGTGTGATTTGTATTTCCTTCTAGGTAAAGAGATCTCACAAAGGAAGATGTTGATTACATGAAGATCTTCTCCAAAGTGCATATAAATACAAGGCATTCAGCACAAGAGAAGCTACGGAATTTTAAGAGAGAAAATTACTTGTTCTTCACATTTTTTGACATTGTTGATTTTAGGTTGTGAGTGAAGGTTGTGCCTTACATCCGTAACTCACATCTAGGTTTTCATAGAGTTCTTTGTTTTACTTCTGACTAGAATAGGTCCTACTTGGGAAAGGGAAATTGTTCTTGTCGTAGAAGGTGATTAGAACTCATTTAGTATTTTAGTCTTTTAGTTTTTCACTTATTCATTTTTGTAAGCTTCAAAAGTTTTTATAGTGAAAAGTTTTTGGGCGTAAGCCTAGTTTGCTGATCTCATAGATCAGTAAGCGTATATAACTCTTGCGTTATTGTTTTAATTTGTTTTATTCCGCTGCATTATCTGTGGATGTGTGGACAGTTGTGAGACACATCTATACTCACTTCCGTTGTCTGTTGGGTGATTAAAGTTTCCTAGCTACACGAGACTTTCAGAAGTACTAAACACAAAATTTGCATACAATGAACAGTAATGTGGTACAGATTACAGAAGGAGTAAAAATGGAACATGGGTGAGAAGAAGAGTTAGAAAATTACATACTTTGCTACTCAGCCTGAACTTGCAGAGTTAGAAAATAGATCGTTGAGAGAAACCAGAGACCACGGCAGAGAGAAAACGGAGAAAACGGGAAGAGAGAGAAACGATTTGCGTCGATTGAAAGTTCAAAGAGAGGCTAGATCCAAACAAAGATCCATTGAAGAGTGCCTCGACGTCGATTGATAGTTGAGAGAAACCAGAGAGGCAGAGACGACGAATTACGGCGACATTAAGAGAAACGGGAAGAGAGAGAAATGATTTGGGAATATGAAATATCAAAGAGAGAAGCGCTGAGGACATTAAGGTGTTATCTAGGGTTTTTTAAAATCAAAGGCTGATATCAACTAAGAATTTGAAGGGACGGTCAGGATCGCGGTTTGACGGTTCGTCTCATGGCTCGATTTGACGGTTCGGCTTAATGGTTCGGTTTCACGGTTTCAAACCGCGGTTTGGTCTCAAACGGTTCGGCTCAGTTTGGCTCGGTTCGGTTTAGGAGTGCCAAACTCCAAGCTGAGCTGAACCACATGGTTTGTTAATTTCTTAAATCGAGCTAAATCACTTATGTCTAAAAATCGAACCAAACCGCATGGTTTAGCTCGATTCGACTTCAAACCGCGGTTTTGTAAGTACCCCAATCTGGATCACCCCCTTTCAAGCACACGGGAAACACCGCAGACTCATCAACGCAGTCTCGACGACCTCTGGCACTCAAAACCCTCTCAAAACCCCCAGCCAAACCAAGGGAGGAGCCTTTCTGGGATAAAAAGGGACAAAAGGACCTTTTGGGAATTTTCAGGAAATTGGAAAAGCAATAATGGTCCGTACGGACCTCTTTGCTTTAATAATTACTGAATCCTCTTAAAGTCCACAATATTCCCTCAAATCCCGGGAAAAATGATTACCCTCCTGCAGAGTTGGTCCGTACGGACCTCTTTGCATGTCAACTTGGTCCGTACGGACCTTATTGCACAGGGAACATCATAATTGCAGAATATTCACCATCATCACAGATTCCCTCAAATCAAGGAAAACCAAAAGTCTGGATTACCAGGGAGGTCCGTACGGACCTCTTTGCACTTAATCTGGCACTATAAATAGAGGGCTCCCCCTCCTCATTTTCAGACACCTCCCACTTCTCTCTTCCTCCCTAGGCCTTCTGGCTTCCCCTCTAAGTCCTTCCGAGGCATTCCCGGCCCCTTTCGGATCCTTCCGAGGCCTTCCGAGCCCCCTCGTGGTGCTCCGAAGCCTCCCCGAGCGCTCCCGCGACGCTCCCGCGCTGCCCCGAGGCACTCTCGAGGTACTCTGAGGCCCCTCGTGGTACTCCGAGGCCTTGCCTGGTCTTTCCACGGTGTCCCGGCTCTTTTCGAGTCAAACCGGCGGTCCCAAACCACGCCGAAACTCTGCCCGAGTGACTCCTGCCACCTCAACGCACGCCGAACCTCGGCCCGAGAGATCCCGACGATCCCCACGCACGCCGAACCTCTGCCCACACGCAATCTGCAACATCAAATCACGCCGAAACTCTGTCCGCAGACAACCGGTCCCTCCCGAAGCAATCCCGATCCGTACCGGAACGCTACTCCGACCTCAAACACTATTCCTCAGCGGAAGACAGACACGAATCAACATTGGTAAGGCTTCCTTCCTACCCTATTTCAATACATTTCAATACGTAGTGTACAATGTAGACATCCGACATAGCATGCATTTTTAAAAGCACACACACACACACACACAACATTTTAAAGGATATTAGGGGTATCCGAAAGACTCGTTTTACGAGGCGACTCGAGTGAGCTCTAATATTCTAATATTCTCTTCCCGAGGAGTCATCTGACCTCCGAACTCAAAATCTCATCACACAAAAACAGTTTAAAATTATCTTTAAACTGATGCCCTTTTTCAATGTTTTGGGCTTAATAAAAACGGCGTGGCGACTCTACAATTTGCGAAAACAAAACGGCGAGACAAACCGCTCCAACGCGAAAGATGCCAGATGCCGGGGCGCGAACGCGCTGCCTCTCGAATCCGGGTAATTTCAGTTGGCGACTCCGCTGGGGAAATTTTGTTTTAAAAATTTTTAAACAAAACAAAAGATTTTTAAAACAATGATGAGGGTCAAACTTTCATTTTACCCCTTCCTTTAACTGTTGTGTGTGTGTGCACGTGCTTCGTTTTTATTTTACAAAAAAAATAAAAATACAAAAAAAAATGCATCAATATACATCTGTGCATACATTTAAAATTCTTCAAAAACTTCGTTTTTCTCGGAAAAAGAATTTTAGAGACCGCACACTACGCGCGCCTTCTTTGCCTCGGTTACACCGCACACTACTCACACTTCTTTGCCTCGGTTACGCCGCACGCTACGCGCACCGCTTTGCCTCGGATATATCGCACACTACAACCCTCAACCCGGAGTGGTCTCGGTTGCGATCCGTTTGGTCTTCCTAGGCCTCTCGGATGCGCACGGGATCATTCCAAACATCCCATCCTAGCCAAGCGTCAACCACACGTTTGAGTCTTGAGTCACACTCTGTCCGGACTCGGTTGGTTTTACCCGGTCCGTGTCATACGGTACTGGATACATATCCCACGCGGCCATTTTCGAGTCAAGGCTCGGAACTCAAGATCCCTTGCGCAAGCAAAGCGATGAAAGGTCATGCTAAAATCTTGACTCGATCTTGATTTCGAAGCTACACCTAGACGATGTTCCGTCCGGATATACATCCATGCTCACATGACACCATGTCATCAAGCCTTTGATACGTCGGCCATGACGATATGACCCGGCCAACGCCTAACGTCACGAGATCCCTTGCGCAAGCAAGGTAAAAGAGAAGGTCATGCACGAACTCTTGACTTGATCTTGACTCGGTGGCCGGCTCGGTTCACTATTCACATGGCTAACGCATCAAAACGAACATGGCTTGAGGCTCGGTCCTTAGGTTCGATTTTTCTTTTAGGCCGGTGGAAACCGCTTGCACTATAGGACCCTCGCACAGGCCGCCCACCCTGGGATGTCGAAATACAGGTGCAAAACGAGGGGCTTATAGCCGCACAGACGGTCTCCACTGACCCAGGATCTAGCATAGTCGCAAAAAAGAAGAGCAATCTTTTCCAACCTACCTAGGATTCTGAGAAAACACTGTTTTAAGTAAATTAAAACAACAAAAAAAAATCATAAATAAAAGAAACGGAAACCGCATGCCACGTGAGCTTTCCCCCTTTTATCCCGTGAGGCTATTCCTGTGTCTAAACCTTGCCCATCACCCCCTCCAGCTAACAGAGAGTGATCGAGAGTACCCGGGAACCCGTCTCCCTGTGTCAAAGCAGCAAGGTCCTACCTCCTTCCCAGCTCTGTCACCAGGACAGTCCGTCAACTCCCCATGGCCAAATCAGTGGATAACAACGATGAGAACGGGACCTTACCCCCAAGAAATTTCCCAACATTGGAAGAAGATTGGCAGGTCCTCATGGCCATTGAGAAACGTCAAGGTGAGCAACAAGCCTGGATCGAAGGTGCCATGCACCACTTCGGAACATTAGCCACCCAACTACCTGGGGCTTCCCAAGTCATGACTGCTCCAACAGCCTCTAACATCTCTCATTGTTTCCCGAAGTCAACTGTTACCCTCATACGAGCCATGCGGTTATGACGTAAGGCCACAAGACCTTCGAGAGGAAAGCCGCCCATCCGGCCTCCTGAGGTCCCGGTACCACCGCCGAACAACGAACACATCTGGTGGGACGTCTGCGATTGCAGTGCTTGTCTGGAAATGGAATTCCAGGATGAAATGAACGAGGGCCATCCTCGAAGAAAGAAGAAGCCATCTTCTCAACAAAAACTGAAGAAGAGGTATGAATACGGTGATCCCACAGTCGGAACCCTTGGAGAACCTTCCGGAAAGTTTGACTACTATGTCATCTACTCCAGCAAGCCTAGCTCTGCATTAGGCCATGGCAATGTGTCGCTCCATGATCACTGGGACGAAGCTTCGCACCGCCACCGAAGGCCCGGAGGTCCAGACAATCCAACCCCTGTCTTGGGAAGATCTCAAAGCCACTATTGATGCTTCAGTAAAAGCCATGACAGTGAACGAATTGAAATGCGCAGATCGGCCTTACGCCAATCGAGGCTCCTCCCACTACGAAATGGGAGAGACAAGCAAAACCATAAGTCCAGAGGTGAATGTTCGACACGTTCGGTCAAATCCCGGTGAATCCTCCACGGACAGACAAAAGGCCGGCCATACCTGAGCCACGAACGAAAAGGGGCCCTACGCCAAAGAAGGCGAAACCTTGGACCCCAAAGGCGAGGATCCTGTCTTAACACGGCTCAAGCGCACTCGAGGCTAACATCTCACTCTGGTCCTTACTCACTTCATCTTACCCGCACAAGCTCAAGTTGGAAGAAAGCCTGGCCTGGACCATGGTTCCCATCACGGTGACACTGATGAAGCCGGTTCGGATGATCGGCAACGTTAATTACAGCAATATCATCACCTTCACAGAGCTCGACCTTCCAAAATTTGGGGCGACCACAATGAGCCTCTCTACATAATAGTTCAAGCGGACGAGCGTCGTCTCCCACGGGTTTTGGTAGATGGAGGATCATCCATGAACGTCCTTCCGGCCAAAATGATGGATTTGCTAGGGATCAAAGCAAACTGATCTAAAGCCCTCGACTCGAGCAATCAAGGCATACGACTCAACGTCCCGCCCGAGTCTTGGGAATAGCCACCTTGAACTTGTGGTTCGGAAAACAAATGGTCCCAACGGATTTCCAAGTCATTGACATCCCGATCACATTCACGCCATTTTGGGACGCCCTTGGCTACACCGGATCAATGGGGTGGCATCCACTCTCCATCGGTGCGTAAAGTTCGTCCAAGGAACGAGATCTAACCATCATCTACGGTGATAGCGTAGTCACCGAAAGGACCGACACAAACGGCGTCCCGGTCTTAGAGATCAAACCCGACGATGATGGCATGATGCTAACGGGGTTCACGATCGAAAGCCCAAAGGCCCAAGTGTGCCACATAGACTGCCTTTGATTTGGGACAAGATCCCTCCCCGATGAAAATGATGAAGCACATGAACTACATCCGGGGCTTGGTTTAGGAAACGCCATCGGGGCACCCAACGGATCATCAATATCAAAGAACAGAATACCGCACGGCTGGGATACATTCCTACTCCCGAACACATTGCGGAGGACAAGCGAGCTGCACGAAAATGCTCCACGAGATAACAAAAAGAGGCTTGCACGCCATCTCCGATCTTCGTCCTTACGGCTTCGACATGACCAAGTACTTCACAAGAAGGCCGGCAACTTGGAAGAAGATCCGAGAAAAGGAACAGAGCCGATCGGCGCCAAACAAAGATGGCCGACAACCATGGACAAGCTCCGGCGAGAACTGGCAAGATTCAGAGGCCTCAAGCCAAATCCCGTCCGAAGAGCATTTCTCGACACACCGCCCCTGCCGGGATCCACAACCACCACTATTCACAATGAATTTAAGTTCAGGAAAACTCCCTCTTTGGCAGAAGAACTCGAAAAACTCTCTGTCAATACTCCCTCCTTCAACATGTCAATACTCCCTCCTTCAACAAGCGGGACGAGTCTGCATTCGAGCTAGTAATGCCCAAGACAAAAGCAAAAGACTCTGCAGACGATGCTTGGGACGAGCCACTGCTCCACCTGCTCTTCAAAGAAGAAATCGAGATGCCAGATCTAATCGATTTTGTTTCTGATAACTCTGTGATAGCAATGATCGGGAACGGTGACATAAAGCCCTTCAAGCCCCATCTCCTATCAAGCTCATTGCCACTCAATAAGCTGGGCCACCTTCTGGGACCCACTTTGCCCGGCCAAGAAGGACATGATCGAACAACTTGGTCGACCCCTCGAGTCTTAGAGTCTAGTGTCAAAACTCATCCCGAGTCTATTAGCTTTGACTTTGAGTCTCTCGAGTCATCTGATGGCCTCACGCCGAGAAGATTACGAACTCATTGCCAATAATGTATTCCCGTATGCTCTTAATGAATGCTTCGATCTTTCCGAGTATCCTCTCATTGCATCTTTAACAAGCGATAAATTAACTAACACACAAACAGTTTATAACGATTCACTTGATAAAGAAGCGAGACACATTAAACGAATAATACATTAAACACATCTTTAAGCATGTTGTCAAACGAGAGAAAAACCGGGCCCAAGCTGCCGAGGAGGTTTTAATCAAAGTGAATTTGGGAACTGGCCAAGAGCCAAAAGAGACGCAAATCGGAAGTTTCTTCACCGGGACGAGCAAGACGCATTGAGCGCCTTTGCTCAAAGAGTTCGTGGACGTGTTCGCTTGGTCTTACCGAGACATGCCCGGATTAGATCCTAACATTGTAGAGCACCGGATTCCCTTGAATCCCGAGGCTAAGCCCATCAAGCAAAAGCTACGCCGAATCAAGCCGAGAATGGTCTTTACAAGTCAAAGAGGAGATCGAAAAATGCTCCGCGTCGGCTTCATCGGGGTGATCGAGTACCCTACATGGCTCTCCAATATCGTCACGGTCACCAAGGCCAATGGAAAAGTACGTTGTTGCGTGGACTTCCGAGATCTCAACAAAGCAAGTCCCAAGGACGATTTTCCACTACCCAACATCGACATGTTGGTAGGCGCACTGACCAATTTGAAGTCAAGTCCTTCGTGGACGGGTTTTGCCGGCTACAATCAAATCAAGATGGCCAAAGAAGACCAAGAAAAGACAGCCTTCACAACCCACAGGGAACCTCTTGCTACACAGTAATGTCGTTCGGACTAAAGAACGCTGGGGCTACCTACCAACGGGCAGCAACCGCCCTCTTCCACGATATGATCCACAAAGAGATCGAAGTGTACGTCGATGACATGATCATCCACTCAAAGGGATCAGATGGACAACACCTCACAGACTTGAGAAAAATCTTCAATCGCCTCTGAAAACACTCAATGAGGCTAAACCCCGCCAAATGCACATTTGGGGTTATCCGAGGCAAGGTTTTAGGATACATGGTCACCGAGAGAGGCATCGAGGTTGATCCTCAAAAGATCAAGGCCATCATTGAAATGAGACCACCGCAAACTCAGACAGAGGTGAAAAGCTTCATGGGCCGCCTGCAATATATCAGCTACTTCGTCAACCAATTGACCTCTATGTGCGAGCCAATCTTCAAACTGATGAAGAAGAACGCCGACATCGAATGGAACTCAGAATGCCAAGACGCCTTTGAGAAAATAAAAGCATACCTTGTGAGTCCTCCGATTCTCTGTCCTCCCCACGAGGAAAAGCCACTTTGTTGCTATACCTAAGCGTGACCGACACCGCAGCTTGGAGCCATGCTCGTCAAGAAAAGAAGGAGTCACGAGTTGAAAACGCCATCTACTTCGTCAGTAGAAAGTTTCAAGGCAGCGAACTCAATTACTCAGCCCGCGAGAAAACCTGCGCGGCTCTGGTATGGGTTGTCGGGAAACTACGACACTACATGCAGTCGCACACGGTACACTTGGTTTCCAAAATGGACCCAGTCAAGTACCTCTTCGACAAACCATCTCTGTCAATGAGGCTCGCCAAATGGTCTTTCTTCCTAGCAGAATTTGACATCAAATACGTAAAACCAAAAGTCAATCAAGTGGAAGGGCCATGGCCGAACAACCGGCGATTTCCCAACCGACGAGGCTCGAGGCCCCGAACCACAATTTCCAGACGAGGGAATCTTCGCAATCGAAGGCGAAAATCGATGGCAAGCTGTTCTTCGACGGAGCGGCCAACAAAAAGGGAAACAGCATCGGTATGCTCTTGGTAGATCCCAAGGACGAGCACACCCCAATTGCTATAAAGCTCAATTTCGAGGTAACCAACAATGTCGCCGAATATGAAGCCTGCGCTGCTGGACTACAAGCCGCACTTGAGAGGAATGTCCAGAAACTCAAAGTTTATGGGGACTCAGCCTTGATCATCAACCAAGTCTCCAACAAGTGGAAAACCATAGACCCGGGCTTGCAAAAATACCATGCCTGCATGGAGGACCTCATCACACAATTCGAAGAGGTCACCTTCCACTACTTGCCAAGAGACCGAAACAGGTTTGCAGATGCCTTAGCCACCTTGGCTTCCCTTGTGGAAATCCCTGAGGGAAAAGCAATCAAACCCTTCAAAGTCGGACGAAAGGAAATTCACGCCTCTTGTTGTGAGATCGAACCAGAACCTAAGCCCATCAATGAGCCATGGTATAACCAGATCTTCCAATACCTCAAGAACGGGGAATCCACCTTCATGAACAAGGAAGACCCACACACAGAAGGGGTCAAAACCAAGAGCATCATGGCCCTAAAACGCCTCGCCTCTCACTTCGTCATCCTCGGGGACATGCTATACAAGAAACGCTACCATGGGCCACTCCTACGCTGCATCCGCCAGGAAGAAGCAAACAAGTTCATGAACGAAGTCCACAATGGGGCTTGCGGTCCCCACATGAACGCCAGAGCCCTGATGCAAATTATTCTCAGGATGGGCTACTACTGGATCTCCATGGAGACAGATTGCATCCACTTTGTCCGAAGCTGCGACAAGTGTCAACGGTTCTCCAACCTCAATCATCGCCGCCTCACGATCTCTACTACATGACTACACCCCGGCCATTTGCCACTTGGGAATTGACGTCATCGGGAAAATTGCTCCACCAAAGAACGGCCACGAGTTCATCTTAGTAGCCATCGACTACTTCACCAAATGGGTCGAAGCCAAGTCCTACAAGGTACTCACCTCCAAGAAGGTCGTGCATTTCCTCAAGGAAAACATCATCTGCCGATACGGCATCCCAAATGAGGTCATATCAGACAACGGTTCACACTTCGAAGGGGAATTCGACAGGCATCGCCGTCGAATTCAAGATCACACGCCACAAATCTTCTCCCTACCGGCCACAAACAAACGGCGCCGTGGAAGCAGCAAACAAAACCCTCGAACGGATCATCCGAAAAATGACCACCCGAGGACGAGATTGGCCCGAGAAGCTGCACCTTGCACTTTGGGGCTACCGCACGTCGCCGAACAGCCACGGGAGAAACCCCATTCGCCCTGACATACGGGATGGAAGCAGTCCTTCCCATTGAATTGGAAATTCCCTCACTCCGAGTGCTGCTGGAAAATGACATCAACGAAGTCGAATGGCTCCGAAGCCGACACGACGAATTGGCTCTGCTAGACGAGCGACGACTAAAGGCCATGGAACACGTCCGAGCCTATCAAAGCAGGATGGCTAGAGCTTTCGACAAGAAAGTCAAACCCCGAGACATCAGGGAAGGCGACCTTGTACTCAAAGAAAAGCCTCCCACTCGAACCAACCCACTGGGAAAATGGGAACCCACATGGATCGGCCCTTTCGTGGTACAAAAGATCTTCTCCGGAGGTGCCATGAAGCTGACAGACCTAGACGGCAATCCCTTCATGAATCCAGTCAACGGAAGCAAACTTCGCAGATACTTCGCCTGAAGAAGAACAACTATGCATCTCTTGGCACTCCATGTAGTGTCGAACTACGCAGACCTGAGCCCTCTAGTCCGGGGGAACGTAGGCAACCTTAATTGGTCCGGTCTAAAAATACACAAAAAAGTCAAAAGTTTGAATGTCAATCAAGACCTCCATCAAGCTACGCACTTTTCAAGAGCACGCCCCAACGTCACCTTGACCAAGTCAAACGACGGCGGCAACATCAAAGGACATCCGAGGGTCACTCAGCATCAAACGACTGACTCATGTCTGCTTCCAAGCCAGGGGCTTATCTTCGCCCTCACGCGCTTCGAAAAAAAAAAGAGAGCTCGAACAAGGGCTCACAAAAAAAAATAAAAAAAAGAGAGCTCGAGCAAGGGCTCACAAAAAAAAAGAAGCTCAAGCAGAAGCTGCGAAATTGAGGTCAAGAGCCCGACGCCAACAAGAGGCAAGGAGGCTACGAAAAAGACCGTCAAAACGACATGTCGTGGGATCACTCAACCTCTCGCCCAAGCACAAATCCTAAGCAAAAGGATTGCCGTCATGGCCTGCATCGCTTCAATCCGCAAATGCAATGTAAAAGTTCAAAGATGGACGCCGAAAAGGTGCACAAAAGACACAAAGGTAAACAAGAGATCTTGCGTCTCGACAAAGCTTTAAAAGTAAATCACAAATCACTAACGGTTACAACATTTCTTGATGAGTTCAAGCACGATCTACTCTCAAGTTCACAACATGCTAAAAGACAAATTTTTAATACATTTAACAAATAATGTGTTTACAATGCAATGAATGGATACCTAGGAGGTCATTCCGCGCCATCTGCGCTTCTCCCCTCGCCATTCTTTCCTTTCTTCCCTCGTCCCTGGCGAGTCTTCTTTCGCTCCACGTGAACCAACTCTGCGTCTCTCGCCCGAGATCGTGGGTCCTCCCCGTAGAGTCAAACAATCCAAGAGAGCTCTCGTGGCTTCATTCGCCCGTGCTTCGGCTCGGATCTCCTCCCCGCGAGTCCGCAAAAGAGGACCTCTCCCCGTCGCCTGGTCAACTCTAGTCTCGTAGTCCAAACAAAGTGTCTCCCGTCACATCCAAAGGGTCTCGACTGTGCTTCTGCACTCCTAAGTGCAATAGCTACTACGGCAACCGGGTCCCGTAATCGCTACACGCCCGCTCTCCAAAGCCACTTGGGATCGCCCAACACGCCGCTTCATACCAAAGCCGTGCACCGAGTCGTCAATACGACACTCCCCGACGTCTAAGGAGTACCATGTGAGGGAAAGCGTAATACTTCCATACCCTCAAAAATACAAGAAGGCACCCGAAGCCGCCATACAAAGAGGAACTACCTCCGCAAAGAAGCAAGGTCATCCTGCCCCAACAAAGGCTCCCGCTTCATCCCAAACCGCCGGAAACAAGCGACGGAATATAGAAGGAGGACCAAGACAAACCCGGAACTCGACAACGTAGGACCCTTCCCGCAATACCCTCCTAGTCTCAATCCTCCAAGGAGGAACCCACCAAATGGATTCCGATGCGTACCAAGTTGTGCCATCCATCTCTCCCAAAGCGGATCGATCCATATCCAACGCAAGAGGTCAGCCGAGCAAATGACCACGGAATAAACGACGCTGAGCTCCTGGGCATGGCTCCGAAGTCTCTCTCGCAGCCACAAGGTGAGCAAAGCGGGGCTTCCCCTCTCATGAAACGATCCCCTCGGGGCCGCGTACGGTCGATACCATGAAGAGTCTCCCCACCAACGGGACAATATCCTCTCTAGCTCGCAAAGGCCCTACCACATCTAGCAAAGCGCCATCGCAAATGCCAAGGGAGCCGACTCAGAAAGCGTCGCTTTCATCACGCACAAGGCAAATGCGTCCCAAGAGACATCACTTCATCATCAACCATGAACCGCTCCTAAGCAGTTTCGTAAATGTCAATATGACCCAAATCAAGGATCATGCCCTGCACTTCTTCCAACGAAGTACGAAGAAAGCCTCGCAAGCTTCACGCTCACCACAAAGACCACCAATCAAAGGAAGCGAGATGGCCTCCACCTCCTGGTCCTCCAATCAAAGCCCGAAAATCCTCAAAAGTGGACACCATTTCATTGTAGGAGAAACAATACACATGCCTCCTAACATCCCCGAACTTCGCGGGGCAGCCCCGCAACAAATCCCAATCAGAACCAACTCCTTAAAAGACCAAATCGAGCAAAGACGAAACCTTACCTCGAAAGCCCGTCTCTCGATGCCCTCATACGGCGCCGCATCCACGTTTTCAGCTGCTCAAGGAAGTGTGCTTGCCTCTCCTGCGAAAGCCTCGGCAAAATTCTAGGGATGTACGAAGAATCCATGGCAAAAATGGAGGTTCCTAGAGAAAATGGGGAAGAAAGCTCGAAAATGGCTGCAAATGGGGAAATGGGGAAGAACTGCATAACCGGAAAGCATTTATCTCCTTCCCAAAAGTAAGGTTGGTCCGTACGGACCTCTTTGCATGCTAGGTATGTCCGTACGGACCTCCTTGCAAATGTAACCCATTTCCCTCAAAGAACAAGACAACAACCACTGTCCTCAAACAGGAACTTGCTCCAAATCGCCCAAACACCGGCCAAAGCCATTCCCGCAAACATACACTACCCACAAACGCACTCTCAGCTCACGTGGCATGCACAAAATAAAAAAATACTAGCAACAATTTCTAGGACAAATCCCGGGAATCACAAAAATGACATTACATCTTAAAATAAAATGTTGTTTGCCGTGCAAATACGAGTGTTTTATTACAGGTCCATCAAATGTCTGTTGCTAAACAAAAAAAAAAAGAGAGAAGATATGAAAAGAGGGAAAGCAAATGAATACTAATCAGACTCCTCAAAGATCATCATCCTCGCCAAGATCGTCAAGAGAGAAGTTGGGCATCCCGTGAACTCGCCCGTCATATCCTCGTCATCGAGTACCGAGCCCCCTCCGAGGGTGGTACTCAAAGTACTCGGCGATCAAATCCGGCGAAAGGATCAAAGAAAGAAGGCTCGAGGATCCTCACCCCGTGCATCCCGCGGAGGGAAGAACCGATAAAAGGGCCGCCGCCTCGGGGCTCCCGAAGATGTCCCGCATCCATGCTATGCCGCCCCTCAAGGTCCCTCTCCCGCCGTGGCTTCGCCGGCTCTCGGTGGAGGAACGCTCTACGTAATGCCTCGAAGGCATAGGCTCGTACGCCGGCACGCGTCGGGAAGACCGGCAAGACAGCCTTCGACGCCATCTTCTTTCGCAAACGACCTCATCGCCACATAACGGCGAGTCAAGCATATCATAGGCTCTCCCCGGACTCCGTACAAGCAAGCAAAACTAAGGAAACGCTCAAAGAATACAGCTTATACTCAACAACAAAAAGAGAAAAATACAGTAAAAGATGCCAAGATGGAAAAGAGTCAAAGCACACTCACCGATCTATCGGGATCCACTCGGTATGCAAGCAGGAGCCGGCTTCGTAAACGGCTACAGACACCCTCCTCCTCGATCCGTCCCCACGGACATACGTGAAATCCGGCCCCGGCATCGGAACCTCTGGGGGAACCTGTGGGCCAGCCTCTCTCTCCCTCGCCAATACCGCGCGTCCCCAACTTCCTCCTCACGAAGGCCCCAAACTCCTCCCAATACACAATAAACTCCTCGGCACCCACACCGCCAAGGTACCTCTCAAAATCAATCACATCCATGTCCCGGAATCAAGCATCCCAAAAGGAGGGTCCCTGAGCCACGGGAAGCACACCGGGCCATGCCGCCGTAAGACCCGCTCCCACTGCATACATGACGTCGCAAGTCAAGCCCCGCAGATCTTCCGCCGCGCTGTCACCTCAGGGAGCCCCCTCGAACTCATCGCCCTCATACCGAGCCCACGGAACAAAATAAACCCCTCCGGGCTACCCCTCTCCAGACGCTCCCGCACATCCCCGTAGGCGATGGTGAGCTTCCCTGCCGTTCCTCCTCTTTCCTCGCTGAACGAGCTCAAACCCTAACATCGCAGGATACGCTGCAATAGCCCCAGGATCTCTATCCCACGGGAAGCACCGAAAAATCTCATAGAACCACACCTCGTGATAAAAACAAAAGGCTCAGTTGCAAAAGAAAATGGAGAAACGACAAGTTGCTAAATCAAAACAAAGAATAAACTCATACCTCCAAAGCAAAGTCAAAACAAAGCCAATGAATCGCCACACTCCCTGGCCTAAACCTGGTCCAAGGAAAAGTAGAGCTCGGCCAAGCCCACCTCGCCCCCAAGCAATGTCACAAACTCTCTCCAAGATAAATCAAGCTCTCCAACAGAGCAAAGGGAGCCGTTAGCCGCGTGGTTCGAGAACAAAGTCTCTGACAAGTGCAAAACCACAAAAAGGGAGCGCGCCACCGCTCCGCCGTCACACCGGCTCGGCACTCGAACATAGGCCCCAATGTTGGCCGTAATCCTCGCTCCACATCGCTATACACGCATCCCTGTGCCCTCGCGAGGACGAGGCTCAAAGCCCAAGCAGCTCGGCCAACACAAAGATCGGAGATCATATCTCTCCACCGCACCGGCCCTCCTTTGAAGGAAAGCCCGCACGCAAAGAAAGTCGGTCGGCGTCACCGTCACCTCTCCCCAGCTCAGATGGAAGGTGTGGGTGGTATCCCACCAATACTCAGAAAGGCCAAGGAAGACGCTCTTGTTCTTCCTCATGTCAGAGACCCCGGCCAGGTTCTCTACGAACACACCCAGGCCAGAAGCGTAGACCAGCCTCTCCCCGGGACTCGGCCTACCATCCACGTAAATATCGTGCATCCGCCGCCACAACTCAACAATGAAATTCTCGAGCGATCCCCGAGTCTTCATCCTCTTGGACTTCCCAGCCATGACCCCCACATCCTGCAGGTAAAACACAGCAAAGGTACGTCATTCACAGTACTTAATGCAAAAGAAAATCAAAGCATACATATAACCCGTCACAAAACACGGCACATATTGCACATAATTTTCACATGCAATTTTCACATATATCCCGTCACAAAACACGGCACATGTTGCACATAATTTTCACATACATTATACATATAATTTTTCCCACAAAGTCCGTCACAAAAATACGGCACACACTGTACACATTTTCTCAAAAGAGGGATTAAGCCCTACACGACACATTTTCAAAGAAATCCGTCCCAACACGGCAAAGACACATATAACCCGTCACAAAAACACGGCACATATTGCACATATTTTCCCCACAAAGTCCGTCACCCAAAAACACGTCACACACTGCATAACAAAAATCCGTCCCTACACGTCACACACTTTCAGACAAAACCCGTCACAAAATACGGCACATGTCACATTTTTTTTCAAAATTTGTCACTACACGACAAACTTTTCTCATAATGTACATACATAAATAGCATTAGGTACAAAACACCAAAACATGCATTTTCATAGAGAGGCACTTTATTTTAACAAATAAAAGCTAATCTACACATTTCTGCACAAAATACACATACCCACAATTTTTACATGTCCATTTTCAACAATTCATCAAGAATTTCACAAAAGGCATAAACAATAACAAAAATTCAAAAATGCGAAAAACTAAAACCTAGTTCTAGCATTCAAAAATTCGAGCAGGGAATCAAAACGGAACGGATTTCTTACCTCCCCGACGTTCCTAGAACGACGATTGTGCACCTCCGGATTCGGGTACAACACATCCGGGTTTTTCGAAGAAGGAGCAAAGGAGGTCAAATTTCTTTGGAGCTCCATCCTCTGCTCGACCACTTCTTGACTACGTTGACGACGACTCCTTCAAGATCCTTCCGCCATGGAAAGCAATTCAAGCAAGAAATGAAGGATTTTGGTTAACAATGGAGGTTTTTTCCTCTCTCTCTCTCGGCTGGTTCGTGAACTGGAAATGGGAAATGAAGGGGATGCCTCGGCTTTTTAACCCGGTCAAAACCTGGGAACTGTAAAAATCAACCTGGTCCGTACGAACCTCTTTGCATCCCAGGTTGGTCCGTACGGACCTTCTTGCAAGGGAGGGCCAAATTACTTTCCTGCCCTTATAATCTTTACCCCTGGCTGTCCTAAGGCCTTTTTCAGCAAATCCAAGTGCAGAATGGTCCCTAACCCTTCAATTCAAGAACCGGCCGTCAGCATAAGACCGATCCTCGCCCACTCCAACGGCACCAACCACCTAAGCACGTAAGCCCGAACCTCGCCCACTCCAACGGCAACGCAACCACCGGCCGTCAGCATAAGACCGGTCCTCGCCCACTCCAACGGCAATTCAACCACCGGCAGTCAGTGTAAGCCCGAACCTCGCCCACTCCAACGGCAACGCAACCACCGGCCGTCAGCATAAGACCGGTCCTCGCCCACTCCAACGGCAATTCAACCACCGGCAGTCAGTGTAAGACCGATCCTCGCCCACCCAACTGGGCAATTCAACTACCTGGGCCGTCAGTAAGCCCGAACCTCGCCCACTCCAACGGCAATTCAAGAACCGACCGTCAGCATAAGACCGGTCCTCGCCCACTCCAACGGCAATTCAAGCACCGGCAGTCAGTGTAAGCCCGATCCTCGCCCACTTCAACGGCAATTCAACCACCGGCAGTCAGTGTAAGACCGATCCTCGCCCACTCCAACGGCAATTCAACCACCGGCAGTCAGTGTAAGCCCGAACCTCGCCCACTCCAACGGCAACGCAACCACCGACCGTCAGCATAGGACCGGTCCTCGCCCACTCCAACGGCAATTCAACCACCGGCAGTTAGTGTAAGCCCGAACCTCGCCCACTCCAACGGCAATTCAACCACCGGCCGTCAACGTAAGCCCGGACTCCGCTACCCACTCCTAACGGCAATTCAACCACCGGCTAGCCAGCCAGAAAGCCCGAACCTCGCCTACCCAACGGCAACGCAAGCACCGGCAGCCAACAGTAAGCCCGAACCTCGCCCACTCCAACGGCAATTCAAACACCGCGCCGTGTAAGCCCGAACTCTCGCCCACTCAACGGCAATTCAAGAAGGAGCTAACACCTCCTGAAGACGAATATTAAGGCACGAGACGCTCCAAAACGCTCAACTGCAACTCAAGCACCTACCCTCAAAACAGTCCAAAGACACTTTCCCAGCAGGGAAAAGCCCCTACAAGGTCACGCATCCTCGCAATTCAAACATCGGCCATCAAAGTAAGCCCGAGCTCCTCCCCAACAAGTCAAAGTGGAAGTCGTACAAGATTGCATATCCCCAAAGACCGCCATCATCCTTGCCCACTCAACGGCAAAACAAGCACAAGAAGGAGCCAACACCTCCGAGTACAAATCCCAAGGCACGAAACGCCTCCAAAACGCCAAATGGTGAAGCAATCACTGCCTGTAATCCTTGCTCACTCATCGACAACACAAGCACCGACTCCATCAAAGTAAGCCCGAGCTCCTTCCCCAAAGAAGTCAAAAAAAAGGGAATCCTTGCAAGCCCCTACAAGGCCACGATAAATCCCCAACGGATGAACACCGGCAAACCATCAGTCCAACCTTCTCCCCAACGGACAAAGCACGAGCTCAAGGCAGCCATGCCTCCAAAACCGCCGCCAGAAGACGATTCAAAGTCCTCCCGCATGGCACCAACCGCCGCTAGAGGACGATTCAAAGTCCTCCAGCGTGGCACCAACCACCGCCAGAGGACGATTCAAAGTCCTCCAGCGTGGCACCAATCGCCGCCAGAAGACGATTCAAAGTCCTCCAGCGTGGCACCAACCGCCGCCAGAGGATCGATTCAAAGTCCTCCAACCGTGGCACCAACCGCCGCCGAAGACGATTCAAAGTCCTCCAAATAAGTGGCACCAACCGCCGCTAAGACGATTCAAAGTCCTCCCGCGTGGCACCAACCGCCGCCGTAAGACGATTCAAAGTCCTCCGGCCGTGGCACCGCCCGCCGTAAGACGATTCAAAGTCCTCTAGCGTGGCACCAACCGCCGCCAGAAGACGATTCAAAGTCCTCTAGCGTGGCACCAACCGCCGCCAGAAGACGATTCAAACTCCTCCCGCGTGTGAAATTACCCGGATCCGAGAGGCAGCGCGGTCGCGCCCCGGCATCTGGCGTCTTTCGCGTTGGAGCGACGTGTCTCGCCGTTTTTGTTTTGTAGAGTCGCCACGCCGTTTTTATTAAGCCCAAAACATTGAAAAAGGACACGCTTAAAGATAATTTTAAACTGCTTTTTGTGTGATGAGATTTTTTGAGTTCGAGGTCGATGACTCCGAAGAGAATATTAGAATATTAGAGCTCACCCGAGTAGCCTCAGTAAACGAGTCTTTCTGGATACCCCTAATATCCTTTAAATGTCAGGTGTGTGTGTGTGTGCTTTTAAAAATGCATGGTGTATCGGATGTCTACATTGTATGCTATGTATGGAAATGTATTGAAATAGTATAGGAAGGAAGCCTTACCAATGTTGGTTCGTGGTCTCCGCCTTCCGCCGGGAAATAGTGTTTGAGGTCTGAGTGAAGCGTTCCTGCACGGACGGATTGCTTCGAGAGATGCCGGTTGTCCGCGACGTAGTTTCTGCATGAGTTGAGGTTGTAGTCGCGTCGCAGAGGTTCGTGCGTGGGGATCGCCGGGATCACTCGGCGCAGGTTCGGAGTGCGTTGTGGCGGCAGTGAGTCACTCGGGCAGTAGTTTCGGCGTGACTGGGGATCGCTTCTGGCTTGACTCTGAAAGAGCCGGAACACCGTGGAAAGACCTGTGCAAGGCCTCTGAGTACCACGAGGGGCCTCAGTACCTCGAGAGTGCCTCGGGCAGCGCGGAGCATCTCGGAGCGCTGGGAGGCTTCTGAGCACCACAAGGGAGCTCAAGGCCTCAAGGATCCGAAAGGGGCCGGGAGTGCCTCGAGAGGACTCTAGAGGGGAGCCGAAGGCTAAGGGAGGAAGAGAGAAGAGGGAGGTGTCTCGAAATGAGGAGGGGGAGCCCTCTATTTATAGTAAAATTTCGGAGCAAAGAGGTCCGTACGGACCTCCTTGGTTATCCGTAATTTTGGATTTCCTCGATTTGAGGGAATCCGCAATGATGGTGAATATTCTGGAATGATGGTGTCCCCTCGGAAAGGCAATAAGGTCCGTGACGGACCATCTTGCATGCAAAGAGGTCCGCACGGACCAACTCGCAGGGGAGTAATCATTTTCCCTGGATTTGAGGGAATATTGTGGACTTTAAGGAGATTCAAGAATTATGACAACAAAGAGGTCCGTACGGACCAATATTGCTTTCCCAATTTCCTCTAAAATTCCCAAAAGGTCCTTTTGTCCCTTTTTATCCCAGTGAAGGCTCCTCCCTTGGTCTGGCCGGGGCTCGAGAGGGTTTTGAGAGGGTTTTGAGTGCCGCAGGTCTCCGAGACTCGTGGATGAGTCCGCGGTGTTTCCCGTGTGTTTGAAAGGGGCGATCCAGATTGGGGTACTTACGTAAGCCCTCGACGACGTCACTTATGAAAGAAGTGGGGCCGCCGATAAGATAAGGGTCCTAACTGATCGCGTGCTGGAGAGGAAGTGACCGCGAGGGTCAATGCGAGGATGTGGCGGTGTCTCAGGTGACCGCTAGGTCAATAGGCCGGACCCTCGTGATAGGATTTCTACGTATCCCCAAGGGAATCAAGCCTGGTC